>JAHWFP010051265.1:0-14949 GCA_023313725.1 Lithobius niger | reverse complement strand
TAGCGAGTTCAAGCGAATCCATCCCAAACATGGTGGCGAGTTCAGCATCGTGTGGAATGTGCGGTTTGCGCTCTCAAGCTCGTGAGCTATTTTTTGAATGCCACGAAGCATTCTGAGTAAAATGAGTGAATGTTGAGAATTTAAAACGAACACGGAAGCAAGAAAACGTGCAGTGGCTGCTACTGGCGTTTCGTGTGGCTGTGTTTTGCGTCTGATAGAGGTGCCTTATAAATTTTTCCGTCTATTGGGCAGTGACACAACGTTGTATTATTGTGTATAACTCTATGCTGGAGCCAGTAACTGGGATAGCTGCAAGGGTCACTGGAGGGTAAAAAGAAGGGCGTCTTACCGAAGACAATGCTGTTAAGAGTGGATTTCTTAAGCCTATAATGCGCGATTTTTGTCTATTTGTTGGCAGTTGCTGACATTTTTAAGCAAGTGGAATCTTTTCTTTTCCGATTACAACCTAGCAGCATATGGGATTGGAGAAAACAACTTTTTTTTTAAAGTCTATGAAATCCACTCTCAAAGCACTGCCTTGGCTAGAAGTGCGTTGTTTAACCCTCCATTTTAATCTAGTGCCCCTTGCTGCTATCGCTCGTGTAGCCAATATGACGTCACATGACGCTGCTCAATAGCGTCTAAAAACGCCCAAGCCAGAGATTAGAAAGTTAATGTTCCGCTGTAATCGTAGTATAAGGCTGTGGAATATATAAAATTATTACAAACAAAAAACGTCAAGTGCGCCGTAAAAAAAGGTTATATGATTACTTTACTTGCTGAAATCTACACGGATAAAAATTAGTGATTTTTAATTTAAATAATCAAACGTACAATTGAGATAGTTGCTTGCGGCTGGCGTTTGATGAATGTCAGTGTTGCCTAATTACAATGTTTAAAACAATGAAAAACACTAAAACTGGTGGTTCGAGGTCCCATAACTCCGGAATGGCTCAACCAATTGAAAACGTGGTCTCTCTGAGGATGAAGGACCAGGAAATTTCTGGCTAAGATCATGTTTCAGAATTTAGGAGGGTGCAGTAGTTTTTTTTGTGAAAACGGTGTCAGAACAACAAGACGAACAACAAGAAGTGAACAGTTTTCAAATTTACTCAAATTTACGTGTGGCTCCCTATTATTGCACATAATTGCATAACTTTTGGTATAAATATTTCTTCCAGACTTATCTACTGCCTGACTCGTTTTGTCAAAAAAAAAGTGACTAGGAACGGAGATATTAATTTTTTAAGTTTTGCTAAATTTTGCTGGCGTAAGGACTTCAATCATATGCATACGCGGCGTCCAGAATCGGGGGTTTCGTCGTACACATTCTTCTCATTGTGGCACTAATCGACGACCAGAGGACATCTTGAAGGTGTCAAAGAAACAAGATAGTACTCGACTTAAACACTCGATGGTAATATCAATTTATTCTCTGACAGGTGCCGAGTCTATTCAGCTCGTGGGTATACAGGTCAAATCTGTTTGTTATGGCTTAGTAACACGATTCCACGTATTAGTTACTCAAGCATTCCATGTCGTGTTTGACTTTTGGCACCAAAACACAACAGAAACCGTAATGAAATCTTCACGCCTGTTAACTCTTGTTTCCCGTGTTATTAATTAACTCACCGGCCTGTTGGATGTGCTTTCTGGCTGAAGACGACCCTCACGAACCCGGGTCGATAATAAGCTCGGGAACTCAACGACGTGGCGGGAGTCGGTAACGGGGTACAATGCTTGCTTCCCGTGACCTAGTAGTATATTAACTGAACAAAAAACGGCTTAGAAAAAAACCATTAGCGCTCGTATCCCCATACTCACAGACGTGAAGGTACACGAATAAAAACGGATTAGAGTTCACTCGAACGCAACGAACTATAATTTGAGCTCCAATTCCAGGGAATAGTGACTGTTTTCACGTAATTGTTATGTCAGTAAGTGAACGCAGTTTGTGTTTGAAATGTTTAATGTTTGTGTCCGTGTGTGTGTGCTTAATTTGTGTATCATACAGGTTTTTTTTTTATGTTTGTCTGTGTTTGTTATTTTATATTTTAAGTGTGTTTCGTGTGTGTGGCTATGTTTGTATTTTGAGTGCATTTATAATTTCTGAAACAAGCAGACTCCTAGTTAGGCAGTTTTTTTGCTTGTGTTTGATGGTTTATGTTTTAGTTCTAGTTCATGTGTGTACTTACGTGTTCATTTTGTGTGGGTATTTTTTTTTGAAATATCGAACCGTTTTGTTTGATTGATTAGTGATGTACATGTTTGTTTACGTGTGCATAGGGCTGGCATGTCACAATCCTTGTTCCCTGGAATTGGAGTTCAAATTATAATTCGTTGCGTTCGAGTGAACTCTAATCCGTTTTTATTCGTGTATCTTCACGGCTGTGAGTATGGGGATACGAGCTCTAATGTTTTTTTTTCTAAACGGCAAAGCCGTTTTTTGTTCAGTTAATGTGTTGGCTTTTTTCGCGTTCCTTTTTATCAAAAGTGGTACGATTTGGTCTATGTTGTGTATGGTATGACCACTGCCCACTCAGTTTTGTTTGCGAAAAAACGGAACATTAGAAATGCGTATTTCTGTTCATGTTCTGGCCAAGCTTTGGTCTAAGTTCATTATTTGATGGCAACACACTAGCGTGTGTCTAGATTTAGTATGTATCAGCTCGATAGATAGTGGATTCTATATTGTTGCAGGCAGATGCAGTATCATGCAAACAATCGCAGAAACAATTCAACTGGCTTCCTGAAGCACGCATTAAAGAAGAAAATAAGTCATTCAGTCATGTCGGTCGCCCGATTTTGAGGCCGCAAAATTAAAGACGTCACGCCCTATGTTTTAAAACTGAAAGATTTAAACGAAAATCACGACCATTTCATTTTGGTTGTCGACAACGAGTTAAAACGGTAATAAAGAAGATACAACGACAATGTTACTTTCCCCGCACCAGAGCTCGTTACATTTTGTTCGAGTGAGCTATAATCCGATCTTCTGCGCCTCGCGTATTGTTGCAGCATTGTAACATGTTAGCCGCTCCTCCGCCTCCGGTCCATTTTTTGAAAATTCTCGTGAGCAAACGAACTCTAATAAGCACTGCCTGTCGGCCGTGCTAATAAAAAGCACTGAAGAATAGGATTTTGTATCAAATCGAGTGGATTCCGGCAACAACAGCCGAATGCCACAGACACAAGTGCATTACTGCCAGAACACACGATGTTTCACGCAACATCCTACGTTCTTTATTGTTGTGCGCGAGCGTACAGATCGTATTCGTTCACAAATGACGGCTCTGGAAATGTTGCTGGGCGCGATTGTTGCTTCACCTTATCAAGGGGTGGTAACTCTCACAGCCGCAATGTGACGTCAAAGAAGGGTTACTAGTGTAAATAGTGCTAACCGCTTGACAAGGACTTAAAAGCACAGACAACGGTGGCGCTGGAAATCGTAGCTTAAGCCGGCCCACAGTGGAATTCAAAGATGCCGGCAAATAAACATTGTTCTGTCACAAACTGCCAAAACAATTCGTACTATTTTCACAAACCGTGTACGGTAAATGTTAGCTAATACAGTGCACCAGGGGGTCGCAACTGTACTAGAAACGATGTATTCCAAACCTTCACCACTCTCTGAACTCCTTCCGGCGCTTGGCTGGCGCTTTATAGCCCCAACGTGGCGCCAGCTAACTTACTGCTCTCGTCTGAATGAGATTCGCGAGAGGCCAATCCCTACACGTATTTACTTATAAACGTTATTTACAAAATTATTGCAACGCCTCACAAAGAGAATACATGTAATTTCAGAAAAAAACAACAATTTTAAAAGCAGAAGGAACATGGCGGCACCCATGATGACCACCTAACTTCCTGTTCTCGTCTGATGAGATTCGTCAGATACACATCCCAATATTTCTCACTCCTATCGTAATCACTCGTCATATTTGCGTTGCGACGAAAGCAAAGTAAGTATTAAAGGAAGGTTGCCATAAATGTGAAAATTCTGTACATCTTAAAAACATAAATTTTTTAATTAATTAATTGGGATATTTGTTCAGACGTTTGCTTCTAAATGGATATAGTTTGGAAACCATTTTACAGTTTTGTTGAAGCCATACGACTGTTACCCTACTCGTCGGACTAAGGTTTTCAATGGCAGCAACCTAACTGCTTGTCTGATCATGTATCGTCCTAGGTTTAATGGCGGCTGCCATCCCATAATCTCAAGGCGGAAGTATCTATCACAGCTGGATCGCCTTAAATCGCGAATCTGCTTGTCCGCTTAACGCAGTTCACCATATATCGTCCTGTGCTATATCTACAACGACATTACAGGGCTAGACTTGACTACTCTAATCGTTGTTACTGAGAACGTTGTTAAGCGAGAGGCATGTTCGGAAGGGCAGCCAACCGGTAGAACACGTTTTTTTGGGGAAATGTCCCGGCATCTTTTGCGTGACAATTTTCCTAACAACAGTTTTAATTTTATGTAGCTTTTAAGCTGCCACACTGCAACTCACGAAGTTTTAAAGCCAAATGTAAGTAGGCCAACACGTTCGTGCAGGTGGAATGGTTAATGAAAAGAGTAGAAGCATTGTTATTCTTGGGTTATAACTAATGCCCTCTAATTAATGCCCTTTATTGACAGAAAGAAGCAACTAAATACAGATGCAAACCTATTTACGTTGCCCTTTGGAGTTATATGTCAGACTGCCTGAGCGGGGAATCGAACCCAGGACCTTTGAATCCAAACGCCGAGGTCCTACCACTGAGCCATACTGACACGGCCAAACGGAAACGTCCATAGGCAGCATTGGCGGGGTGCAAACCAGAAATTTACCGACATAATTTTCCATACTAGCCAAAAATTTATTTAATTTTTTTCCAACTGATTTGCCGACTGACCAAAAATTATGTAATTTTGCTGACTGATGTGACCCCCCCCCCCTCCCATAAAAACGTCCCTGAGCAACAGGGCAAATCACCCGACTCAGTGGTGCTTTCGATAGTCATATTCTACAAACCTAGTCACTAAGCTTTTTTTCCCTCAAGGTCCGTCCGGTTTGGCTCGATTTTCGTGTGTTCGAATGTTGATTTCCGCTTGCTGACTAGACGTGCGTTGTTACGTCTGCATACACATCTGTTACTGCGTACACGTCTGCATACCATTCCAGTGAGTTTTTTTTTATTGTGACAACAGTGGTAGTGGTCTACTCCACAGCATAAGCATTTCCGCTGGGCATTCTTTGGCGAAACCATGGTGATGCATAATTTTGACTTAGCCCATTTTCGGACAATTCTAATCAAACTCCCTTCACTTGCGACAGTGAGGTCATCGACGCCAATTTTCAACATAACCATCAGCAACGCAACAATCAAGATTTAGTGGAGAAGATATACTATACAATATTTAGGTGTTTGTAACCCAAACTCATTATCAAATACGACATTCAATTATCACATCTCATTTTTTTCAAAACAACATTTGTCCAACCATTTAATCTGCACGTGGGATTGACTGACTTGAAGCAGTCGACCGCTAAGTTAGGTCATTTTCGCCCCGCTCTAAAAACCAGCGAAAAATCTTCTGTCCTTTTGGAGATAACTTACGGTCTTACTACAGCTTAATACTAATTAGTGCCAAAGATACCAGTAGCCTAATTTAGGCCCTTACATAGAACTATTCGACGCCCTGCGGGACTAATCCAGCAATTCACGTGATTTCAGGCCAGGATTAAACAACATCAAGTAAAACTGAACCACTTTGCCTCGACTTCGATCCTCGATCTTTAACGCAGTGGTTCCCAACCTTTTCTCCAGTATTCCTTTCCATTGGGACTTAGCATGCTTGGGATTTAGCATGCAATGGTTCCACCCCCCCCCCCCCTTGCCCCTTAAAAAAAAAAGAATTTTTTTGTATATACTATGATGAGGCGGTGTTGTCAGATGGGTACAAAACATTTCTGTAGAATTTTGGCAAAAATGTTTGTTTATTGCACGAAATGTCTAGATATACAGGGTGTAACAAAAGGTCCTGTCCAAACTTAGGTGACTAATTCCTTAGGTTAAACTAAGAATATAATTCATATAAACATTTGGCCAAAAACGTCTTATTCTTTGGTTATCGCATGAATTACGAACCCAAATTCCAGCTCCGCCCACGCTCTGGCTATTGCAAAAACAAAACCACCGTTGGAATATTCGAACACGTCCGAAACTCATTGGCTCGACGGTGTCAAACCTGCATTAATGGTCAGGGAAGAAACTTTGAACAATTACTGTAACTGCTATCTCTCCCCCCCCCCCCCAACCACACACAGGAACCAGGTGTCTTTGGGAAACAATAACATTTTTATAATTTTTTTTTTTATTTTTACGAACCACTCCAGCACTTCATGGAATTAACGTCGTCTGCAGGGCATTTGCAAACCTGCTCTAACGCCCAGGGAAGGATTTTTGACGAATTATTGTGAACCATCTCGCATTGCTGACAAGGACTCGTCACAATATCACCGAACTTACAGTAGCTGGACTATTAAATCGACGAAAACCTCCAAACACGGTAGTAAGAGATGGTCAACAGATTCCGACAGCACCAGACCAAATAATCCATCTGCCGCACGTTCGTGCAGTGTTAAGTGATTCCCTTTGACCTAGTAGTACTGTTATCAGCCTTTTCCTATTTCACAATGTTTTCTTATTTTAGTTTCGACCTGTGCAGAACTGATGTTCGCGTTTAATACTTCGCGTTATTAAAACCTGTATGGTATTATCAGTCCTACATTAAAACCGACTAACGAAGTTTTCGAAGAATTGTTGCTTCCCCTCCAAGACAAATTGTTTGGCAATAGAGATATTTTCCATTTAGTCTGATTTTGATTCTTAACAGTTTGTTCTCTACCTGCAGTTCATTGTCTTCATTCACTACCTTCCTATTCTGATTTGTTTTTGCAATAGCCAGAGCGTGGGCGGAGGTGGGGAGGCAGACTTGGAATTTGGGTTCTTAATTCATGCGATAACCAAAGAACAAGACGTGTTTGGCCAAATGTTTATATGAATTATATTCTTAGTTTGACCTAAGGAATTAGTCACCTAAGTTTGGATACGACCTTTTGTTACACCCTGTATAAAAATGAAAATGTCGCCTTCCTCATATACAATTTATCCCGGATGGGTTTCTGTATGGTTTAGTTTTGCAATATTACTTTATACGCATGCAAATGTTGGAAAGACGTTCATTTTCCTATTTTTTTTCCTTGTGAGAAACGGTTTTGTTACATTCACTCTGACATGTGTAAACGTTGCAAATGCTATTTCGCGCAGGATGCTATGATTATTTAGTGAGAAGGTTATGTCCTTTTAAGTTCTTTTGCGATACACAGTTAAAAGGTTTTCCACTGCTCTTTATAGTATGGTGCTGGCAGCAGTTGCTCCTCCCCTAACCGGCTGGGAAACGCAGCTTTATAGTGGTTTAAATATTTTAACTAGAAATTTCCCCCGAGGTTCCGTCCATTAATTCCTAACTTCAATGAGATGGCAGCGACCCAATCAGGATGATGGACCAAGAGACTAACCATTATCAATTCCTCCACTGTGTTACTGCACGAGTAACTAGCTTGGTGCCCCGGGTGAACCATGAACTTGTCCAGTGACGTCATCCAGTTTCCTGCCAACAATGACAAGCCGTAATGTCTATGTATAAAAATTGTCACGGTGAACAACCAACAATGCAAAACAATCGAATTCTAATGTCATCACTTTAATGTCACTGCCTTGACAACTGACTGTTTCACTGCATAGTAAGTCAATTTCGAATTCCATTACGTCTTCCCAGGTTCAATAGACGGCGTAACATTTTTATTTCGGCTTTTGTAATTGGAATTTACCTTCACCTTTCGGTAGTGTCCCTAACTTAAAGTTAACTCCTTTTTACTCCAAACCGGCGCGTGCAGCTCTAAGTGCATGCACGTTGCCGTTGTTGCGAGATTTTGCGCAGTCATACTACAACGTCACTGCCGATCGCTTCTTTATGTGACTCAGCGTTGCACGTGCGATGTGAAACCCTCAGTATCATACGAAACGAGAGTCACGTGACAGCATGAATGTCAAAATTGCTTCGCCGTAAACCGGAAACGATGACACGTTACGGTTAACCACAGACGTCGACCCAATATATAAGCACGCCAAACTGGATATATTCGTAGGATGCTCGAAATATACTCCCCAATATTCAAACAGAAAATCTCCTAGACGCCACGTTTTATACCGGATTTTTAAGAGTGGGGTGATTGGCCATACATGTTGTGAAATGTCAAGAAAAGCTAATATGAATCGTGTTCGTAAGCATCTCCCCTTCAACTTTCATTCAGCAAGACACTATAGTCACTTATCATGCAAATGTCGGGCTAGCGTAACAGTGACGTCAGTTAAACCCAAAACATCTACACTGAACCATCAATGATTCTGACTGATTCATTTATGAACTCCATGCAATAAGTTGGCCCTGGTTATTTCCCCAGTTTGTTCATATGCCTTGGGATTTAGTGATGGACTTCCTTGATAAAAGACCACTTCTCACTACACATTGTGTAGTTTTTACCTATAAATACGGGTGACGAATAGCAAGCAAACCCATTGGACTGCAGCGTTGTAAACATCTTGGAGAGGAGGGAGGTTCGATTTTCAAGCCAAAGCTGATTGCGGGAGAAATTACGTTTCGAACTTCAAGCTAGTTCTTGCGCATGTCAGGAAGTCAACACCTCTTAGCCTTGCTTTGGCAAAGATTCTGGCCATTTTGAATCCACTGGCCTTGAGTCAGGAAGTAAAAACCCAGCTGCTCGCCTGGTCGGCTTTCTGACAAGCGAAGACGTACAAAGTGAAAATCACAACATGGGTATTCCTGAATTTATAAGCCCCCTATCATAATTAACCGATAAGTCCATTTTCACTGCATCTACTTTGGAAGCTTCTAGTTTCACGAACCGTTACAACAGCATCCTCCGCACAACGACGAAAAAATCGTTCAAAAAATCCCAACCTAAAACAGTAATGAAGTCTGCTACCCCATCTTTGAACGGAGATGTGGAGGCGGGTGGAAGGGCAACCTCACGATGAAAAGACCGGAAAAGCGCAAGAGATGAACCATTTAATTAAAGCCTGTTCAATATCACCACTTTCTCGGCAGATGACCTCGAACCCGAACTCTGCTCGATGTGAAGATTGGAAAAGGCGAAGCAAAGGCTTCTGTTGACACGTAATATGCGAAGACACTCTGTGGGAAGGAGGTAATCAAGGCGAGACGCGAGACCTCCTTTCAATTTCCTCTGCCTTGCAACCGGAAGTGGTAAAGAAGGCAGAAGCGGAATTGGGGGCTCCAGTGTCGTGTTTGTTGTGCAACAAGAGAAGCCCTAAACTAGAAATGATGGAAAATATGAGACAGGATGCGAAGTTCGAAGGCCATTCGTGATTACGTAAGGCTTGGGGGCTTACGTAAGTGGTACATTCTCCAGTGTAGGGGAATCTCTAACTGATGAACGTCAGGGGCACCACAAAAGTCTGCAATAAAGCTAGAGAATAAAACCGGAGCCAGAACCGGAGCCCTCTGGCAAACCACTTCCAAGACGACTGCTATTGTCGACCCAGAAAGGGATGCCGCATTCCAAAACAAGGTGGATTAATGATTTTAGCAATGTTAAAATGACTAGTTGCTCACGTGAAGAGATGGTTCGGAAAAATCCAAAATACAGTAGCCGTTGTTGCCTTATTAGTAACAATTTCAGCATGTTCCGAGTAAGTGAACGAACGCGCTATTAGTGATGACACCTAAGTCGCACATTGACGTCACTCCTTTAACAAGTTGTTCATAAAAAATATAAGGGCAATGTGAATTGTTATTATCGATATGCATTACAGTTGCTTTGTTAATATCCATTGGCAGTTGCCATTTATGGCAGTGTTTGTTCCCTGAATCAACAGCCTTTTGGTAACTGTTCCAGTCCGCGTTAGTATCTCGAACAGCAGCCATCTTGAAGTCGCCTATAAACTTAAATTTATGGACCTCAGGGGCACAACAAAAGTCTGCAATAAAGATAGAGAATAAAACCGGAGCCAGAAAAACCCATATGGTAAACCTCTTGCAAGAACTTGCCATGATGATTGGCAGCCTTCCAAGACAACTGATATTGTTCGATCCGAAGTCCAGGAAAATCCAATTTGTCAAACCGCTAATATTACCTACTGATCTCCATTTTATTTTGAGTTTATTTAAACAAAGCTCATCAAATATTTTCTCTAGGTCAAAAAATACATCGTCCACAAGTCGAAGTTGATCCCATAATTTAAGCACATGATCAGAGAATCTTAGCAAATTTGTGACAGTTGTCCAACCCTGTCTAAATCCATATTTTCAAATAAATTATTACCGTTAAAGTTTCGTATGAATTTTAAGTTAACAAAATACACAGCTATGCAATATGATTTTTTTTAAATGTGTTCCAGCACTTTGGGGAAGTGACATGTAAAGAGAGGCTTATTGGTCGATAATTAGTAGGGTCAAATTTACTAGCGTTTTTGAAAATAGGTGTGGCAAATGCCCTTCAGCCAAATTGGTGGAACATGTCCGTCACACAGGTTGTGATTGCATAAAATAAGCAAAGCTGGGGAAATTCCCTTGTAAATCCCAAAATAAAATAAATAAGCCATGTAAGTTGTCTGGCCGAGCAGCAGAAATTTTGTTAAATTAACAAAAGGATTCATTAATCATCTCTGTATCAATAATCAAAGGGGAATGCATACGTTACTATTTGTGATTTCAGCAGTTGTGTGTGGGGATACGGTTGAATCTGACCAGGATTTTCTGTTTTTCTGCCAGCTGTACATGATGCACAGGTTGTCCTTTCTGGGAAAATTTGATTTTAAGGATGATTTGGTGCTGGCGTTGGGAGCACACCCGCGCTTCGCACAACCCAAGGTCTTGTCGTCTCCGGGCAATTCTGGCATATTGTAAGGCTTCCAATCGGACTATTTAAGGTTTGGGTCTCTTGGGATGTCACTTGTGCTTACTGTATTTGGTTTTACCGTATTTACTTCACTGTTTACTTTTTTCCGTTTACCTTTTCTGTTTACTTTTGCTGCTTTTCACTTCCTGACGTTTATTTGTCTTGCAATTTGGGGTGCTGGGGTGGTTGGGTTGGTGTATGATAGCATTAAGTTAGAGTTTACGGATTTAAGGTCACGTAAGACTCTAATAAAGATATAAGATCTAAGATTGACGAATTGTTGGAAGGATGTCTCCAGCTAAATTGTCCCTCTCGCAGCACAAATGACCCGAGTTACAGTCGCAGCAAATTCTTGAACAAGATGAGACGGTTAGGATATTGCCATTTTTTAGTAAAGAATGAATGAATGAATATTGGTTTATTGAACAAGGCAAACGGTACAAAACTCCGTATGTGCCCTCACCCCATAAGAGCTCATGCTCGCGTGTGGCGTGTTGGCTACCATAATAAAAAGTAACAAACAAAAAAAAAACACAAGAATTACAAATGTCTACTTATGCAACAAATGCAAAGTTTGGGTGTATCGTAGAAGAAAAAAAAATAACAATAATAGTAATATAAAATTATTACCACCATTAAAATGCAAAATTAGCTATTTTTACTGCCATTTTTATTACTCTTTGTATTACTATTTTAAATTACTATTTGTATTACTATTTTTAATAGCAACTGCAAAGTTACTATTATCAGCAAATGCAATTATTACCATTATTATTAATAAATGCAAAGTTAAGGTGCATCGTAGAAAAAATAACAACAGTAAAAGCAAAATAAACATGCTACAAAGGACCAAAGAAAATCAACATAACTGATAGTGCTGAAATTATTTTTCAGCTTATAATTTTAAATAAATTTTCCAGGGCCACAATACTGATATCCAGTAGCCACCGAAATCGTTTCTGGAAACGATGAATTTCAGCAAAATCTTTTATGTAGTGCGGTATGTTATTGTAAAATTTGCTTCCAAGGCAGTAGCTGCATTTATGCAGTTTTTCTTTTGTAATTTTAGGCTGAATGACAAAATTATTAGATTCACTCCTCGTGTGGTAGTTGGTTACTAAACGAGCTGTAGCATGTTTATTAATTCTACGGAAATTAATTAAAATTTTGTAAACATGTAGATGGCGGATTGGCAGAATGGTCTACAATCCTGCTAGCCTTTCATGATTTATTCCAACTCTATAGTCTCCGCCAAGAAAGAAGTCCAACGCGTTTCAAAACAAGGGTATGCATTGTGCATGCCGGCTGCGTCGTTTACCTTGCAGATATCCGCCATGGCTAAGCAGCCAACGTGTGCTCATATACTAAAGCTGCTAGGGTCATAATTGGAGCAAAAAGCTTGAAATTTGAATGCAAGTAATTCTTAGTAATACAAATAGAAACAGATTCTCCTTGACTCGTGAAATACTGAAAAACGTTCCAAATAACACCCATAGCTTGACTGTGGAAAGTTAACTCTTTCTTGTTGATACGAACTTGATCGGAAAGCGACGCCATTGTTGTTGGTCTAATAGCGTTGCCACGACGACGCAGTTATAGAGTATAGAGGCAAGGCGCACTTTTTTCCATGAAAGATTAGTAGTCATAAAATGACCATATACGGAAAGTCTTCTTTCCTGGCGGATAGTATAGACTGGTTTTGCATTTACTGCGTAGTTCACGCGTAGTTCTCATTATTAGGCCTGTAAGTATTTACTTTGAATTGTAGGAGTCATGAATTTGTTCCACCTCCTCTAACGATTTTACCATGTGCTTAATAAGTACTTCAATTTGATGGTTCATCCATAGTTTGTTGTATTTAAACTGTGTTCAGCCATACATGGTTGCAGATTGGAGTTAAGAAAAGAATACTACAAAATTTATAAATAATCCCAACTAATAGACTCCTGTATGACTAAAATGAGCCATATCAATAATGTTGTATAAGAACTTATTAATTTTTTTTGGGGGGACGGGGGAGGGTGGGGGATATTTATCAGCAAACTCGCTATCTCATGATCGCTGGCAGCAAACATTTCTAAGCAAAGGTAGTTGTTACTTATTGACATATTTTTTTTCATGACCACGTCTAAAGTGTTATCTGTCTGAGTGGGGAAGTTAACCATTAGTGTTGAAAAACGCCAATATTTACATTAACTAGGCACACTTAAGCCTAGTTCAAGGGTAAAATAGTAAAAAAAAAAAACCGAATGCAGTAGTTAGGTTTAACATGGACTAAACACTGCGGCGTCAAAATCCTATAGCTTGATTGAGTAGTTTGTTTGTGTCCCTTTCTTATTTTGACCTGTTTTCCTGTTTTGACAATTATTGCAGTTCCCGGAGGCTAGTTTCATTTATTATCATGTAACAAATTATTTTTGTTTACTAACATTTCCTCATCTTTCATTACTCTGACGTATTAAGTAGGACATCCTGCCCTTATTAAATAGCTTATTTTGCACAACGAGTTCTCGAGAATGCCCCATCCATTTTTGTTGTCTTTTATCTCGAGCTAAGAGCATTTCACGACTTGCTACATTTTCATTAAAAATTCAGTTGTTTACTCCGAAAAGCAAACTTTTCCGGGAAGCGAAAATCCTCTTTTGGCAAAGACGTGAAGCGTCTTTTAAATATTTAATGCCGCTTGAGCGAAAATGTATTTAAAAAAAATTACCAAAAAATGTCTGGGGATTTATAATGGAAATATAAAATTTAATAAACTAGTTCCGTAATCCACGCTGTACACACAAGCTTGCGCGATTAAATAAATTTGAGTCGCCGAGAAAGGCGAAATTAATAAATCCAAGAATAAGCCATAAACAGAATAATTTAATTCTTTCACGAAGTAGGTTGCCCAAAGTGGCTTCTTCAGGTTGTTTGCATCAATATGATTTTATTAAGCAACGAATTGAGGAAAATGCATAAAACTTTTAAAGAACTAAACAAAGATGCTCGGCTAGCTTGAGTGAAGCCACCTTGAGGATCCATTTATGCTCTCACCTCGCAGCACAAATTGTCTCGTTCACTAACTCTCGAATAGCGAAGTACTAAGAAGGACTTACGATATGAAATACGACTTCAGTGCAACACGAACTCCATACCTTTTCGAGTTTGATGATGATGCCGTCGGCTGTCCATTTTGAATCGGGAGTTTACGTCACTTCCGCCGTCACCCCTTCGTCACCTCCAGACGAAGATGATGATGAGTAGACTATGAGAGAGGCAATTTAGCTGGATAAATCCAAGCGGAAAATCCCAGGACCTTTAACAGACCACATTGGGTATGAGCATGAGACACCACAGGGCCGAACCCAAACCTCCCGGACAGCAGGGGACCGTACTATCCGCCAGTCCACCAGCCCCCTGGGTGTCATTCTTTTGCCTTTTTTGATCAAATAAACTCACGTTTTGGGTTCGTGATTTTATTTTTTAAAAATATACGCATGCAAGTTAAATCAGTTAACCACTTTACTAACAGCGGCATCTAGTGAGAAGAAATGGTAATAAAAATTGATACATCTCTAATTCTTTATTTGATTACGTAAAATGCTGTAGCAACAGAATTTTATTGTTCATTTTGTATTTGCGACAGTTAAAAAAGGCGTAATATTGTAGTAAATACGTACAAGCCGGAGCGAATATATCTGAGTGTCCATGTTGTAGCTGTTGCTTCATATCCATCTCTCGTCACAAGGTCATCTGGGAGTGAAGCTGTTTCGATTTCGTTTCTCAGGTACAGGCCGGTTGATTCAACATCGCTTGAATTTTATTTTGCCAGAGCAACACTAAAAGGCATTAGTTTTCTGCACCCGCGTGGGCTGGCGTTGAATCGGGAGGCGAAACACGGGAATTCTGCATTAGTCGGCCTAGGCTTGCAGCCGCCATTTTCTTAGCCGCTTCTACGCTCGTGGAACGC
>JAHWFP010051264.1:0-19225 GCA_023313725.1 Lithobius niger | reverse complement strand
TTAACCTAACCAAACAAGTCTTCGTGATTCAGTTTTAATTCTCAGTTGGTTAGGATCGCCTGACTTTGGGGTAGAAGACCGTCAAAGGTTTTGGTTGAATTGAGAATCAACAGTTTAGATCTAAATTTAAAACAATAAGCCGAAGAAAAGTCCAAAACAGGGACGTTTCACCAGAATGGGGACTAGAACCGAATTAATAATTTCAAAACTGTTGCCATGTCGCTGGCAGCAGCCGCGAGGCCAAAGTACATCAAACCTAGCGACCTAGCGAAACCTATTAGTTTACATGTGGTTCGGTATTGTTTACAACAATTTAGCACTGTTTACAAGTGGTACAATATCGTCATAATTGTCGCCAACGTAATTAGAAGTAGTGCCAGAAAACAGGAGGGTACCTTATAGGGTTCCTTACGGTACAGACTCAGAAAGGCCCACTGATGAACAGTTTATTGTGCTAAGCGGCAGGGGGCTTGATGCATTGAACGCTATTTCAAGTTGATTGTACCGAAAAACAATCATGTCGGTCCTGGAACGCGTAGCGCTGGTACCGTGCAAAGAATGAACGCGCTCGCCCTTTTTCATTGCTACCGTGCAAAGAATGAACATGTTCGCTTACGGCTTTAATTTTTTTCCAAACTGTGTTTGGATTGGTTGTCACAATGACTACCTTTTCCCGATACTGACCCTCCCCTATACTCCGGGCAAATCGAAATTTATACATAGACGTCGAATTCTTGTCAATGTCGCCAATTAGTCAGTTTTCCGCCATTGTTGGAAAACTTCACTTTTCATTATTTTTCACTCTGTAAACAACAACGTATTACTAATAGGCACCTTCGATGCTTCAGGATTTATGACGTAAGTTAAACTGCACAATGCCTAAATCTGTCAATCCATCGCGTTTCTGCAAAAAAAAAAAGGGCGAAGTGCGTGGATTCATCAAAAAAAAAGCGCGCGATTTCCGTAGAATTGTCAGCGCAAAACAAACTCATCTTACGATGCCAAATACAGAAAATGTAAGCAATATGATGAACGAACAGCTACAGTGAGTAACAACTACAATTAGCTTGCGTCCTAATGTCGGAAATAACCCTTAATCGATTTTGTGATGCTCTAGGCATATACCTAATGATTTCGGCCATCATTCCGCTGGCCAATATGACCATTATAATACACCCCCGCCCCCGCGGGGGGGGGCGCCGCGGAGGGCCGGGAGCGTTCTGCGCACCATCACCATGCACTTCCCCGACCCACGTGCCCCCCCCCCCTCCCACTATTCCGTCCAATACCTCCACCCAAGCCACAGAGTGACATTTAATATTTTTTATTATTGAAACTGTCATTACTAAACATATTGGTTATATCTAGACACACGCTAGTGTGTCGCGCCAAGTTAGGCAACAATCATCATAACAAACATCACATCAATTCAATTGTCGAGGTTGTAAACCATTGTAGCGCGGCGCCATAGCGTCAGTGTCTTATATCTTGAAGCATAGTTGGGCACATTTTAGGTACTTGGGGGAAAATAATAACGCGGTACAAACGCTTAAACTGTGTTGAAATCAAGAGCAATGACCCACCTGACAAAAATTAACTCGTGTAGGAATGCCAGCTAAGCTGCTTTTAATGCAAAATCAAAACACACCAAAACATTCGCCAACTTAATCGCACCGAATAATACTTTGGACGTTAAATGAAAACTTGAACATTGCTACCAAAAGTAGCAATGTTCTAGTTTTCATTTAACCTTCGAACTATTAAGCGGTGCGATTAACTTGGCGAATGTTTGTTGTGTGTTGATATCACTCCTTTGAAGGGCTGAACCATTCGGAACTTGGCGGCCTCTATTACCAGTTTTGGTTTTTTATATGAATTACGTTAAGCAGAAAGAAAGGTAAGCTTGAATGGTGTAGTAAGGTTGATACGTATTATTCCAATGCCAAACCGACAAACATCGCCATCGTTTTCTCCCTGAACTGTTGAATTTTTGTTGTTGTAATTTTTAAGGATTTAAAATCCCATTATCCCCCCCCCCCCCAGCCCCCTTAAAAGAAGATACGAAAAATGAAGTAATTATTGTTCATAGACTTTGACGGCTAGTATGTAGCAACTCACACTGCCAATCTTACAGGCAATTCGCTTATTTCAAGCTAAATAAATGCTAACTCGTCCTGATTTTCACACCAAATACGATCAAGCGAGTGATCAACAAAATAATGCTATATCAATAATGCCATCTCCGTTACGTATCCACCAACCAACTTTTTGTTTTAGGTGTTAGTAAGTCTTGCTAGTAATTGAGTAACCTGATCCCTGTTGTGAACAAACTATTATTATTTATTCAAATAAATTGTGCTGTGGAAGCTACACAGTAGGGTGGATCAAAAAATTGCTTTATTTAAATTTCAAATCGTAATAGTGTGGAAAAGTTGGTCTTCGACCTCCTAATCACTATCCCAAAAGGAAAAATTTCTAAAATAATTTTTTGAGGTGCCCACCTCGACCTAAAGTTTAACATTAAAAGTCAATGGAGAAAATCGCTAATTCTGAAAAAATTATTTTTGACTAGTTCAAAATACATTTTTTTTTTACATTACGTAAGTTGGTACTCTCAGAGACCATTAAAAGAAGCCAGAATTAAATTTTAAAAATATATTTTGTCCCGAAACTTCGTTTTAATTCAAGACGTAAAATTGACAAAAATGTCTTTCTGCCGTATTTTGATGACCGAAAATTCGCATTGTTTTCTGGAAGAAAGAAAAAATGCTTTTGATTTTGGCTTCAATTTGGTGGTCTCTGAGAGTATAAAATGAGATAATGTAAAAAGCAATATTTTAAACTAGTCAAAAATCACTTTTGCAGAATTAGCGATTTTCCCCATTGACTTTTAATGTTAAACTTTAGGTCGAGGTGGGCACCTCAAAAAATTATTTTAGAAATTTTTCCTTTTGGGATAGTGATCAGGAGGTCGAAGACTTGTAATGTTAAACTTTAGGCCCCGGTGGTCACCTCAAAAAATTAGTTTAGAAATTTTTCCTTTTGGGATAGCGATTAGGAGGTCGAAGACCAACTTTTCCACACTATTACGATTTGAAATTAAAAAAAAGGGACGCCAGAGCCTAACACCGGGAACCACAAGTCATTTATAAACACACTTAACATAGGTTTTCTTGGGCACAAGTCTACTTCACGCATATGGCCCAAATTTTAAGAAAAAGACAAAAAACTTACCTTAAATTGGCCGGAAAGGCACTACAAACTGATCCCAAGCCGCGGAAACGTGTTAAAACCATGTTTTAACTGATCCCATGTTTTAACCGATCCCATGTTTTAAATCCAAGGTTTTTGATCCCAAGCCGCGGCAGGCTCGAGGCTGACGACGCTGCCGACGCCGCGCAGGGAAGCACCACAAGTGAAACGCCAAACCCCAACCAGTTCATTACAAGTGAAACGCCAAACAGAAGCCGGTACCTATAACCTAACCTAACCGTCAATAACAAAAGCACACGCAACTGACAATAACTACCCGCTTATCTTAACTGTTTACGAAAAAAAAATATAAGTCTCCCTGCTCCGTAAGGCCCCGCGAGCGAACGCATACACCGTATAAGTGTACGGATTGCGGAGCTACAAATTGACCGATTTAAGTCGTTTTAACACATTTCCGCGCTATGAAACAGACTGTTCCTGGATGTATGAAGGTGCTGGAGCCATTTGGAATTAATTTCAGAAGGATATCGGGTATGGGTGTATTCTAGACTTTAGCCTTTTCTTGTTTCATTCAACGTGGGTTTACTTGATTTTCTAATTCGTCTTTCTCTGTATGCTTTATCGGGGTTTTTTTTTTCATTAATTCAATTAAAACCCTTCTTCCCCGTGGCGAAATAGTGTCATTACCAGACGCCAACCGCACCAATAAACGAACCCAACCCGCCATTCCATAAGAGCGCACACCTCGTCCACGCACTCAACGAATTAGCATGAGTATTGTTAAAAAAAGGCACTCAAGCTCGACGCATAAAACGTTAAAAACACTGCTACCTTATATTTCGGAGCAATATGGTGGTTGGCTCCATTTTCAAAGGTTAAAAATAAAACAAACTCACACACTCAACAACCACCTTACCAGGTCGCCATGTTGAATAATTTGCTGCAGTGAATTCTGGGAGTAAAGGAAAGTTAAAAATTCGAAGGGGGAGGAAGGTAGTAAGTTATTATTGCTGAGGGTAGAAAGGTAAAAAGGAAAGTGCAAAGGAGAGGGGGGAAGGGGAAGCAAAAATATAGAAATAAAAATAAATAAATAAATAATTAAAAATAAATAGAAAAGGGAACCGGCAACATTAACGAAAAACAAATTCGGAAGGGGGAGAAAAAAAAGAAAAAGGAGTCGGCCAAGGGGGAAAAAACGGGGAAGGAAAGGAATTTCTTTTTTACATTTTTAACCTTTGAAAATGGAGTCAACTACTGTATTACTCCGAAATATGAGGTACCAGTGTTTTTAACGTTCTACACGTCGAGCTTGAGTGTCTTTTTTAACAATACATAACGCATTTTTTATCCATTCATATTAGCAAGAGTAAACAGGGAATTGTTAACATACTTAACCAAACATTTATTACGGTTTAAAATGTAAATAAAATGTACTAACAACAGAAAGGGTATCAAGAATATTTCTCCGTCTGCATTTGTGTCATTTCAACAGCAAGATTCGACCGGTAATGTTTACATTAAGTAAGCCATTAGCCGGTGGAGTTAGATTGTCATAAAACACAAAGCTCTCTGGGTACGATTTATGGTCTGTGTAGACCTAGGCTGTAAATCATAACCAGAGCTCCTCATATTTTACCACAACGTGACTGAACGACTTCTACGGTGTCCACCGGCTAATGACTTACTTAAAGTAGGCCAATACACTACCAGTCGAATCTTGCTGTTGAAATGGTACAAATGCAAAAGTACAAATATTCTTAAAAAGCTTTTCTGCTGACAGTAGGCCTATATTTTATTTACGTAAGTTAGTATTTAGTATATTTAATATTTTTTTTGGATAATTAAATAAAATAATAATAATATAATAAATCAAATTTTGTCGCAATAGCAACGGGTCTGGCAAGGACCGGGTGGTCGCTAACAGCCAGCCACAAATTATACAGCATTTTCTGTAAAATTAACGTTTTTCAAAAAAAAGAAATTACTTATATTGAATTTCAACAATATGATAAAATTTAAAAAATGAAATAAACCAATGGCCGGGAATGTGGAATAGACGAAGGTGGGGTGGGGGACACGAATGCCTTACCACCAAGGTTAGACCTGCCAGGGACACTTTGGTCCCCGATGGCATCGCCAAACGTGTAGGTTTTTCAGGGGAATGATGGCCAAGGTGCAGACAAGGGAATGTTTAAATAGGCTAATGAAGCTGACATTTTTTAATAGTTGTATTTTAGTTAAAATAGTTACATTGTAAAACAGTTTAAATTTAACGGTTAAACTGGTATTCTCTAGCCTAAAGCCACATTTAAAGTTTTCGTGCATAGGTTAACCAAGTAAGTTAGACGGGCGTTGTTTTAAACTCTTACAAGCAATTTAGTTATTTTAATAAACGATGACTTTCTTTTGCTCAGATTTTTGCCCTTTTCACCCAGGTTACCCTCCTCCACCTCCCCACTTGGAGCCAAACAGGGCCCTGACCTTTTTCTTGGCCCGTTTAATTTATAGCACAATTTATTTTTCAATGAGTCTCAGTATTGTGCAGGGCCAAGGACTTCTTAACAGACGCAGTTCGTTGCCTGTTTTTACTATTTGATGGAAATCTATGCTAAAATTGATTTATGTTTTCTTACTGCAATTTCGTGTTTCTTCATCGAAACAGAACTCAATTTCAAAAGCATTTAATGTGTGCGCGGCCTATCTTGAGCTCGCTGCAGAACGAACACAGACAATCGATTGTACGTTTTTGGTAGCAGAGTGCCTTGTTGATATCCAAAATGATTACAAAAACAATGGCGGCCGTCGATTAAAGCCGCTCCCTCCAGAAAGACGTAGCCGCTCATACTACCAGGACTCAAGCTACGCCGCGCACACTATAGAAACATGAGTAATTTATTGGTGGTACACAGTTTGTGTGTATTCAGTGTACATGACGTCAGTGTTCGTCAGACCTCCCGCCCAGGTCAAGCCTTGCTTCGCTGAGTTTTTTTCTCCTTAAGAAAATTAATCCCACACAAACACACTAAATTGTACTTTAAAGATGCTGTACACCGACAGTTCACATCACCTAGTCCATCTTTACACGATCGTGCCCTGGCTATACGGCGTTTATGTACTTTCAGTACATGCATTGTGTATTGCGATAGTACAATGTGGTGTTAGGTGTTAATGTATAGCGTCTTCTGAGTGTACCGCATTAAAGCAATTGATGTTTCAACCAATTTTAAGTGGCCGATAGATTTGACGGCAATGGCTAATGGCTAGTATAAACTAAATTGTTGTTTGAAATCTTACATTTAGAACAGACGTTAACATTTTCTGAAAATCCTTTCAATGAATTTTATTTCCACAGTTTACTATTTCGTATTTAGTATTTAAAGGTACATAAATCCTTCCGGAATGTCGTACGACGCGTTGAGAATAGCGTTTGCAACAGTTACACAGGTTAGAGTTAATGTCGCAAAATCGTCTCTCACAAAAGAAAAAAAAACAAACAAGAAAATGACTGTGTTGGTAGTCGCAAAACTGAGTCGTACAAGAAAGCCAACAGGGATTCATGTGCCTTTAATCTTTTTTATGTCTTTGTCCTTTCATGACGTCAACAATCGATGGAGTCGTGTATTGTTGCAGACTATGCGAGATTATTGCTAGATTGTTGAGTTCGGTAGCGTTTCACTAATTTAGGGGAATTAGTACCCTTGAGGACGATGAAAATAGTTCTAAACTCTAACCGAGGTGTTTTCTTCTGTTCGACATCTTATCCGCAATTTAATCACTTCTTCACATCCAGACCAGTAGGTGATTAAACAAATAAATGAACACATGCGCAACACGATTTTAAATTATGTGTACGTGTGTATATTATCTGTATTTACTAACATTTTCCATATCCTTCCAGATATTGAACATATCCTTATTCCAACGTGGTGGTAAGTCAATCGATATTTTCCCCTTCATTATTTTACAAGGCGAACAGAAGAGGCCCACCATATACACCATTGAAAAACCACCACTTTGTGATTCAAAATACGAAGACACCCAAGCTTCACCGTCACAGATAGATTTCCTAGTTTATTGACGAAATATTTCGAATCCTTACCCGTTTCATGCCTCCAAAATACGTGAGAGGATTGGGGAAGTTGAAGGGAGGTTTCTCCATAAAATCATTGACCTGGATGGTGAAGTTCTCAATATCCCGGGGCGGTGAACCAACCACTCCCAAATAAGAGCGGAAAGCTGCTTTCGTCACATCCTCTGTCTCGTCTTTGAGCAAACCTAAAGCAGAAGGAACAGTAAGAGTTACTACAAAGAAAAAAGGGTTTAAAGGGTTGCAACTATATTTCAGGTTACAGATGAAAGAATACGTTTTTTTTTTTTTTACAAATGTATTTGTATACACCAATATGTTTGGATAAGTTTAGGAGAGGGTAGGGTTTGCGAAGGTTTAGTAGATGATAGGTTTAGGAGATAGAGTTTAAGGATAGGTTTAGAAGAGGGTAGTTTAAGGATAGGTTTAGGAGAGGGTAGGTTTTGGGTAGGTTTAGTAGAGGATAGGTTTAGGAAAGGATAGTTTCAGGATAGGTTTAGGACAGGATAGTTTAAGGATAGGTTTAGGACAGGGTAGGTTTTGGGTAGGTTTAGTAGAGGATAGGTTTCGGAGAGGATAGTTTCAGATAGGTTTAGAAGAGGATAGTTTCAGATAGGTTTAGAAGAGGATAGTTTAAGGATAGGTTTAGGAGAGGGTAGGTTTTGGGTAGGTTTAGTAGAGGATAGGTTTAGGAGAGGATAGTTTAAGGATAGGTTTAGGAGAGGATAGTTTTAGTATAGGTTTAGGAGACAATAGGTTTAATGTAGGTTTAGGAGAGACCGGTTTAAGATAGGTTTTGTATATGTTTAGGAGAGGATAGGTTTAGGTTAGGTTAGGTTTAGGATAGGTTTAGAAGTGTTTGGTATGGGAGGAACAGTCTAATATAAATGTGCTAGGAGAAAACGAATGATTCGTCAGTTGCACACAGAGGTCACGCCGGGTTTCAACTGTGCAAATAATTATGTTCCAACTGTTCCTAATAGATGCAAACAACTTTTCCCAATAGGGCATGCCTTACAGGAAAAAGTTGGCCATCCAGCGCATCTAAAGGTCACTTAATAAATAGTTGCTAAAGCAAATTGTAGGCTAAATACTCAATGGAAAAAATATGTTTTTTTTGGGGGGGGGGGGAGGGGGCGGGGGAATCCTCATTGGCGTTGTTGAATTTATCACTTTCATGTACACAACAAATTTCATCATTCTGAGATGATGAGTTGATGTCCCACCTGTTCAACAGCAATGGGTTGAAGGGCTAAAAAAGGCAAATAGTATGATGATTTGACTGTTTTAAAGTTTAATTCGTAACATTATCTTATTTGATACTCTCAGAAACTATGTAAACGTGTCGTAATTACAGGGAATTTTCATTTTTCTTAGACCTAAGGGAATAATTGACCTCTCACATAATGCGGTCAATACTATGGGCCATGCTTGGAAACTAAATTTCCAGCCTTCTCACTTGGACTGTCGACGACATTTTTTGTTTCGGTTCAAATGTTGTGCCAATTTGGAACGCCCTTGGTAGTGAAACGGTGAATGCATCTTCAGTCGCTGGTTTCCAAGCGGGGCTTTGTCGGGAACGACTCGATAGATTTCTAAAACCACCACTCCCACCTGCCACCCACTACCGGTCTGATGGTTCTCACACTTTAATAAGGAGCAGTGTAAGCGGTTCATAGCCCTTCTGTCTTCCTCCCACTAGTTGTGGCAAACCATGTTATTATTATTATTATTATTTAACATCGACAATTGGCCAAATTGGTATATTAGGATGTTTTGACCCGTAACCGCTACTAAACACTGTTGTGCAGAAAACATTTTTGGCAATTATGACTACCTTATCTTTATGCCTCTGAGAGCTTAAAATGAGAGGTTAAAATTTAATTAAAAGCCAGTCATATCATCATATTTGCCTTTTTTCGCCATAAAATGTAAAACTTGAAGGTCCTTGGGAAACGTCAAGACATGACCCCAGGGTTATGAAATTTGTCGTGTGTGATAATGATGTGTAAAGGGAATTCTTCCTTACCCTGCCAATGAGAAATTCGATAAAAATAAAGTTGTTTACACGCCACCCTATACTAATTACACAAACATAGGCCTAATCACATAAATACAGGCCTAACTGCAAGTGGCACCATCTATGAGAGTGCTAAGTATAGGCCTAATCACAAAAATACAGACCTATATTGCGAGTGGCACCATCTCCGGATATAGGCCTAATGACACAAATATAGGCCTAATGCAAGTGGCACCTTATACAATCAAACATCGTCCAAATATTTTGGCATTGAACACTGGTTATTATATTAATAGTTTTAGGATTTGCGATGTACAGGGTGCCAAACAATGGTAGCCCTCCCCTCGCCAGAGTGAACTAAGGCGTGATAGAGAAAATATGAAAGTATCGAAAGGTATAACAGATTTTATTGTGGGTTTACATGCACAAGCTCAATATTCAGTATTCACTTCAATGGCGTCACGAGCAGATTGAAACGAGCAGGGTAGGAAGACAAAAGTGGCTCAAAAAAGCTCCATGTTTCTTTGTCCTAACCTAACCAAACCTAACCTAATTTGACCTAACTAAACCTAACTACAACAACAACAGATCAGGAATAAAGTCAGTTTATATGTAATCACCATTAGTGGGTGCTAAGTAACGAAGTTTCGTAGCGAGATCCGGTCCGCCTATCTGCAATGTTTGCAACAAAAAAAAATATGTCCCCCGGCCCTCCTAGCTGTTCTTGGTTTCTTCCTCCACACCCCTTGGCTAAATTGCTAGTGTCGTCCCCTCAGTTCAAAATCCCAGTTCCGCCTCTGCAGGACAATTTTTAAAAAAGTCACATAATTCCTCACTTAAATCTATATAATAATCCTGGAGACCGGCTAAAAGGAAGGCTACAGGGAAAAGGGAAGGCTAAAAGGAAAACCACTTCTCCCCTCCTCGCTCCCACATTGAAAATGCACTCTCCCACTCTACCTGCATGGAAACAGAAGGCAAGCATGAGTGGTCGATCAACTCAATAAAGGTTCAATCTGACAAGTCGTCGGGCCGAACAATCACTTCTCCCCTCCTCACGCCCGCATTGCAAATGCGCTCTCCCATTCTACCTGCATTGAAAGAGGAGGCAGGCATGTGTGGTCGATCAATCTGACAAGTTGTCGGGAAGAGTGCCGGAAAAATGTCCTGGGAAAATGTCCCGGGAAACGTGCCCGTAAACTTAATTCATGACCGGCCCCGTGCATATCATGGGCTTCCTCTAGCAATTCATATTCCTGGAAATTGCCTAAATTAAGCAAGACATGGCCCAAATATTTTCAGGAATTTTGTTAAATTTTGCGGAATGGACGGAATCCTACAAATGGTTACTGAATCAGCTAGGAATTTAATGAAATTGAGAATGGATCAAGTGGAAATCAGTGAATTGGAATTGATCTGTCAGAATGAAAATAATTTAAAAAAACCTGATACGGATTGGACTAAAAGCATTAAGTAACGTATATACCATTGAATTGGCTTGTATTTCATCAATGGGAATGACTTAGTTGGAATTGGATTTGACTCACGAATTTGAATTGGATTTCTCGTATAATGGAGTTCTTTCTCAGTAGCAATCAGAGACGACGCCAAACGCGGGTAAGCCCAGGCACGTGCCCAGGTAAAAATAACAGTGCCCGTGTTTACCTAAGCAGTGCTTCCTTTAAATATTCACTCACATTTACGAACATAACATATGATTAGTAAAAGTGTAAACTTATAAACAGTCAATCAAAAGCATTTTAACATGCTCATGAAAATT
Organism: Lithobius niger; assembly: GCA_023313725.1. Taxonomy (NCBI): domain Eukaryota; kingdom Metazoa; phylum Arthropoda; class Chilopoda; order Lithobiomorpha; family Lithobiidae; genus Lithobius; species Lithobius niger. The sequence continues at coordinate 8,125 of JAHWFP010051264.1, read as the reverse complement.
GTTACATTATTGGCTGTTTTTTTCGGAATCTTGTTTCCTGTTGCCTGATGTTTTCTATTAGCTTACGCAGTGGATATTAAAACTGTAAGTTTAACAGTAAAGTAAGTAAAGTAAAGTAAAGATATTTATTTCCATAAGAGGAAAATGGAAAACAGGAAGGGACTGTTAGGTTCCGCTAACACCTGTTCAACAGGATACAGTAGGAATTTCAATTTACTGGCGGAGTAATAAAACTGGTAATTTAACTATGAGTGAGATTTTGTGACCGTATTCTTAGTGCTCTGGGTTCAATGGCGGATCTACCGCGGTGTTTGGGAACCATAACCTTGCTCCCCCCCCCCCCTCCACTCTGGTAGAGGTATATATTGTTCAACAAATTGCATATTAAGTACTACATGCATACAGCGAAAGTCTCAAAATGACCTCATACAAGTTAGAGACGCGAAAAGCATATACGAACACAAAAATTCGCTCCATCCCCAACAAAAAACAAATCTTAGGCTTTTTAGGATATAATAACCCCAAGAACGAAAATATGCGAGAGGAGGATGTAATCCCCTCCCCACCCACCCACCCAACCAACTGAAAGTCAAATCCGGAAAAATGAACCTCAGTCGATGGGGTAAACTCCAAATAGCCAAAAACAAAAAAGTTTTCAAGGGACGTCCGCACCCCCCCCCCCCCTGATTAACTAACGCTACCCCCACTGTGAATTCCTACATCTCCCCTATCCGAAATACTGGCGCACAGGAAGTCCCCGGAAGAAGTGTGGACCTGGCGCTGCCCTTTAGTGAAACTACCTGGAAATGAAAGTGACATGACTTGCCCTTCATGTCACAAAGGGGTAATTTACTCAGCTCCATCACTGGTGCGCGTCTACATTCATTTATTTATTTCATTGGATGTTAAATACTGTGATTATTGTGCGCGCGGCGTATCTTGCGTCCTGGAAGTATTTTATGATCGGCTACGTCTTCCTGGAGGGGGCGGCTTTAATCGACGGCCGCCATTGTTTTTGTAACCATCTTGGATATCAACAAGGCACTCTGCTGCCAAAAACATACAATCGAGTATCTGTGTTCGTTCTGAGGCGAACTCAAGATAGGCCGCGGACACTTTAACTATGTAGCTCGAGTGGTTTGACAAACTCGGAAATGGTGATCGACATTTGCAAAATCCAGTGGATTTGCGGATCCGTGAATATTTGCACAGATTTACACTGATTTTAACAAATTTGAGCGATTTTTCTAAATTTACACGATTTGTAGGAGTTTCAGATTTATGTATTTGCACTGATTTGCAGAGTTGCACCTAGATTTGCAGATTTTCACGGAGCATAGTTGATTTTCATGGATTCCTGTTGATTTATAGATGTTGAGATTTGCAGTTTTGGACGGATTTTAGTAGATTTGCATGGGTCTCTGCTGATTTTCTTGGATTTTCGGATTTACAGATTTTTTAATTTGCACAGATGTTCAGATTTTGCATCGAGGATTTCAGATTTATACCGAGATTTTCTGATTTGTTCTGATTTTAGTTGAGTTGCACGGATTTGCAGATTTACAGAGATTTTCAGGTTTTTGCGAAAAGATGTGCCGACTTCACGTGGATTTGCAAATCCGAAATCAGATGTTGCAAGAGACTTCAACGTTTATCGAGCACCTCGATGCAGGAATTTGATGCAGGAATTTATAGCTCCGTTTTTAAAGTAGCCTGCTAGGCTTCTTCGGCTATAGGCTATTTGTGTTGGCATCTTGTTCTTTCATTTTTTTGTAAAACAAATCTTTCCTTCGTGTTTTTTTTTTTTAAATCGCTGAGTGTCGGAGTGTTTATATTTATTTATTTATTTTTTTTTTTATTATTTGTGTTATTTTTTTATGCGAACAGCAAGTAAGAAACGGATACGCGAAGAACAGATTTTCTGACCAACTTTAATTTTCTTCGAATGAAATCTTCGAAAAAGTTCTCGGAAAAATCGAAAGTATAGGAAAGGTTACCGTTTTCAAAACAAGGTCATCAAAAAGGAATCCTGTTACAAAATGACAGACCATTACTGGATCGATAAATTGCAGGAAAACTCTACAAATGAAACTCACTGTACGTTTTTTTTTATTATTATTAATTAATATGTATAGCCGCAAGTCAGTTGAAGCAGCGTTACGTTTGTTTTCGTAAACTGGATCAATTTGAACAGGCCGTACTTTTTATTTAAGTAGAAGTTAAAGGAGAGGGTATAACTGAATCGAATACCGGCAATCGGCGCTTGACAGATCGGGATGCATGTTCTGTGGACGTTAGAAGTTCGTTTGCCAGCGAGTGAAAAATAAAAAAGTAACAAAAGTAATAATAACTACGTGAAAATGTCGAATTTAAAAAATATATTAGCGCGGTGCAATGAATAATAAAAAATAAAATAAGATTTGCTGACTGAAAAATGAAGAGCTAATGCAGAACAAGTTGTTTTTTTTTAATATTTTTTTTAGTCTTATGTACAGCCGTACAGGTCGAGAAGATTATTGCAACGGCTTTGCTCGTCAGTCTCTCTGTTGCTTTTTTCAACCTCGGAATTAGGTACCAGACGGAGGCGAGACGGTTTTCACCATTAGGCCGCTAAAAATTAATTAAGTGGTTCTCAGGAGCGGTACTAAAAATATTGCCGCTAGCAGTCGAGTTTTTTTTTTTCTGTTTTATTCGTGATTTTTCAGATGTGGGCGATGGCTTTAATTTTTACCAACCAAAAGGAAATCAGTAGCATACATTTTGTTGTGGAGTACAATAATTATGTTTTAATGCCAGGATCAGCATGCAGACGTTGCACATTTCATAAAAGTCATTTTTTAGATCCAAGTTTTTAGTTGTGACATGCCTCTGAACGACCCTTAGATTCGTTCCAAGGCGATCATATGAATAAAGCAAAGAGGTGATGTGGTCATCGGCTCCAGGAAACGTTTGGGGAAAAAGTGCTGATTTGCGATCGGAATTGTTTATTTTTTGGACAATGCCGTAAAAACGTTGCATGCGGTAACAAAAAAAAACCCACGCGTGCGCTCCCGAGAACCACCGAATGAATATTTAATGGACTTAGATTCAGTGACCAAAAGTTAGTTAAAAAACACGGCATATTAAAACATCGTTGCTTCCTTACAGCTGGGCTTTCTCGACGCAACTCAAAGAAATTATTACATTTGATCGTCGCATTTAAACCTTAAGGATAACAAGTAACCGTAAAAACAAAAGAATTTCGTTAACGACGAAAATCAGCTTAATTTAAACTAGTCTCGTCGTCAAGATGGATGGGTGAATAGGCTTAATCTCGAACCAAATTCTCTACTTACGAAATTAAAGGGGCAGGTAAAAATGGTAGGCCTAAAAACTGAAAAATAGGCCTAAAATCACATTGCCACGGCAACGCCAAGTAGCTACGAGTCGCTGCTTGCTTCATCAACAATATTATGACGTCTTTCCATTGTGTCTCTCCCGTGGCCAGCTCGCTATACCACTGACCTATATGCGTGGCGTTCGGCAATGACGAACACTGTAACTGTGTGTCGGGAGGCGAACCGTGTTGCATCAATGAATAGGCTTGCTGTCAAACCCAATTCTCCGTTAGCTACTGCTTACGATTTTAAAACGAATGGTTAAGATTAGGCCTAAAAACTGACAATTACTCCTTTAAATCTAAAATAGGCCTAAAGGTTAACACGTTTCTAACTGGCAATTCTGATGGTTACTGTATGTAAAATAGATATCGCTGTTGCAGTGCATGATAGAGGTATGCGCCTCAACACGTTTGGAAGTAGCGAGAGTGTGCAGAAGACCGGTGACGACTAGGTAGTCGCTGTAGCCGCTTGTTTTTTTTTAAATAAATTTCATATAGCCAGTCACCTGAAGTCACCTGAAGCAAGCTAATGCCGGTACAAATGAACAGACTCAATTTTGAAAACTACTAGATATCTCTGAAGGAGAAAAAGGTCTAGTGAGGGCAAACAGAAGGATGCAAGCCGGGAATCCTCCGATCACTACAGAGTGCCAACATAATGTCTAAAACAGCCCAGATTGGATCGCGAAGTGCTGAAGGAGCATGGGAGGCTTCCTCGCTACCTAGACCGACACAGACGGGCGGGACTTTTCCAGAGTCCTCTTTGCAGTAACGGAACAGATCAGCTCCTTCAGGCAATTGAGATTTTGTGTTGAGGAAAAAGGAAAATTTATGGAAGTGAGAGGCTTGTCGAAGACAGAGAAGCTTGGTGGGGGCGAGAGGGGTGATTGAGGCTTAATGAAGAGTCGACAGCTAGGTCATTAGCACCAACCTCAGTCACAGTGCAATGGTCTGGGCTAAGCTAGGACCTAGGCTATTGGATTTGTGTCACAAAATATGGTACTGTAGATTTATGCTTAAACATTGTTTATAGGTGTTTTTAAGCATTAAGGTTTTAGATATACCCGTATTTGTAAAATCAAGTAGAGTCGTTTTTTTCCCCGTATCGTAAAGATTCAGATGGTGAAAATTACAATTAACCACTTTTGATTTGCGGTTAATTGTCACTTTTAGTCAATTACTAACTACTAGCTGTACTCCAGGGGAAACATACGCCAGTCTAGCTGGTTCCCGCATGCGTGACAGTATTGAACAGCACGCTAGCAATTGTTGGAGAGTTAACTCAATGTAGGATTCGTTTATAAAGATCCCATAAAATATTGGATTTAACAATTTGCTTCTGAGAGAACACTCTTGAAACACATTTCTTCGCCGACCTGTGGCTTGTTGGAATTAAACAGGACGGAAAGCCAAATGGGCTCCATAAGTGATAAATAAATACGGATGCAAACCTATTTCCGTTGCCTTTTAGACTTAAATGTCTGACTGCCTGAGCAGGAATTGAACCCTCGACCTTTCAAACTAAAGGCTGAAGTCCTACCACTAATCCATACTGACATGACCATCCTGGAACTTTCATGGCTGAAATAGTGATAGCAGTGCAGGATACGATGGCTGAAATGCAGCTTCGTATTAATATTTCTGCCATCAACGGTCCAACGAAGGTAGCTCAAATACAATTGTTAGGGTTCAAAAAGGTGACGATCATATATATTTTTTAGGGAGCACGAACCTGTTGGGTTATCTGCCCCACGAGGAAGAGAGGGACAATTTAGCTGGAGAAATCCAAGCGGAAAACCCAGGATCATGGACATGCTACAATCGACGAGGCAGCACAGCGCCTTCCTCCTCCCGAAAATCCCAGGGGGGCGGCCGAGCCAGCATCGTAAAAAAAAAATGTTGACAATGGTAAAATGTTAACGATCTTCCAAACTTTAATTGTTTCAAATAACTGCGTGTGATTATTATAATAATAATATAATAATAATATGTACATTTACCACCAATGGGTGGAAGGGTACCGGAAGGGTTGTGAGCCACTGACACCGGATCCAAAATTAAAAACGCAATGGCCCACCAAATTTGGATTTAATGCCGTTTTAAAAATCGAGACAATGGCTCGGTCATCAGCATTTTATAGAACCCAGTCACTGTGCACATGTTGACCGTTTCAGCACTTAACGCGTTCCAGACCGGGACAATCCGAACTGCAAAGAAGTTTTTACGGCAGTCAAGGCGTGATCCTTGAACTGTCAACTTCCAATCATGACCACGAGTAAAATGGGAATTGGGAGAGAAATCGAAAAAGGGCAAATCGACAGCAATCAAACCCCGAACAATTTTGTAGGTCAGAACAAGATCAAATTTAAGCCTACGAAGTTCCAAAAGCTCGAGTCCAGTCTTCACCAGGCGTTCGTGTTGGTTAACCTCCCGCATGCCTGGCAAATATTTTGTAAAATGGCGTTGGACGGACTCCACCAAATCAATGTCGCCAAGCATGTACGGTGACCAGACCGGGGTTGCATACTCGAGGATTGGGCGAACAAAAATCTTGAATTCCCAAACCTTGGTTGCAACATTTCCCGAAGTGAAGCATCGATTGACGAGCGCAAGACGGCGAAAGGACGCCGAACAAATTTTTCGGCAATGCAGTGTTGATTTTAAGTTATCAGTGAACCATACCCCCAAATCACGCACTTCGTCCACCGAGTTCAATGTATGGTTCCCCATCTGATAATGGTGAAGATCATTTCCTGTCCCGACATGAAAAGAAAGGCATTTGCCCACTGATAATGGTAATTGCCAAGTTAGAGACCAGTCAAGAACATTTTTTATTTCCAACTCAAGGTTCCGCATGCTAGAAGGATTAATAATTGCGGTGCCGACCTTCAAATCGTCAGCAAACTTGTAACCGAAGGTGTCCTCATTTAAGAATTTTAAATCGTTCAAATAGACTGTGAACAATAGAGGACCCAGAACCGATCCCTGGGGCACTCCACAGGGCACACAGACACTAGAGGAGAGAGTGTCCTCAACCCTGACTCTCTGCGTACGATCACGAAGGAAGGAACACAGCCAATTCCACAAATTTCCCTCCACACCACATGCCTTTATTTTAAGCATCAGTTTGCGGTGAACCACCGATTCAAACGCTTTTTTAAAATCGAAATAGATGGTATCGGATGGAATTCCAATATCCAGCGCATAAGTTCAATGGTCGAGTACCGCGAGTAATTGGTGCGTGGCAGACCTTTTTGGCAAAAAACCAAATTGATCATAATTAAGAATAGCATACTTATTAAAATGGGACAATAGCTCATTACGAATAACGGATTCCATTACTTTACAAGCAACACTGGTCAAGGCTATAGGTCTATAGTTTGCCGGATCTGATGCAGATCCCTTCTTAAAAACTGGTACAATAATTGCTGTATGCCAAACTGATGGTAACTGATTTTGACCTAAGGAAAGGGTAAACAGCTTAGAGAGAGGGTAACTAATTTCCAGTGCAATCTGCTTAAATAAGAAAGCAGAAAAGCCATCAGGACCACAAGAGCGACTAGGCTTGAGGCTAGTGATAGTCCTAACAATAACAGATTGAGGGAAACTTACTTCCGAGCAACGATCACACTGTGACAAGGAAGATCCAGATGGAGTACATGTCTCGCCATCATCTATTATAGTATTAAGGGCAAAGATCTTACTCAGAGTCTCTGCCTTCTCGAGCTTATTTGTTTTAAAAACATTTCCAATTTTAAACGGAGGCAGCGTGCGCGAGGTTGCTGTCTTTTTACGGTAGAGTCTAAGGAGGGCAGCTTGGTTTCCTTCGCGTATAGCATCAGATTCTCTTTTGGAGAACCATGTCTCAACCGTGTTAGAGTACAACTTTCGCGACTGATTGTACTTAGCAAGTAGAGCTTGAGTTGGGTCGGATTTTAAACGTTTCCAAAGTTTAAGTTTTTCTTTTCGTAATTTAATAATATGCCGTGGAAATCTGTCACACAAACCATTTCTGGGGCTCAAAATTTCTCTACAAAGATTAACACGGTCGGTTAACATCTCCTGAAAACAAGTCCAGGCCTGTTCGATGTTAGGGTGGACATCAAAAATTAGTGCATCCCAATCGGTTGATGCAATTATTACTTGGTACACCAGTGCTACCTCGGTGTAAACTAATGAACAATCCAATTCAATTCAGTTTTATTGGGGCCTTGGCTCTAGGCCACGCGCCCACCCTAATTCTACTGACCAAAATACTGATGAACAAGAATTACGTGCAGCAATAATAACCCCCAAGGAGTGCCTCAAGTCAAAAACAGGAGTGGCTTCCAGATGGCTTCCAAAGCCGAGTTGAATTGTCTCAGAGCTACCTGAATAAACCGTCTTTCACTTTTTGCTTGATCGTTGGTCCTCGCAGCGTCGTTGGTTGCTAGGTGGGGGTTCAGCTCCCCTTACCGCTGTCTCGGTTATGCCCCCACATGTGCCCTATGGAAGGCTCGAGGTTCGTAAGGTTCTGGGGTTTTGTAGGGCGACCAGTAGATTCAGGGATTTTGTTACCTGACCCCAGCAGGCCAGCTTTGGTTTGCTTGTCCCCTCTGTTTAGAAGGTTGATGAATAACGATGAGCTCCAGGGTTCGCCTAGGCTATAGTTGAGTTGTCTTTCGTCGGGTAAATTAGAGCTCCCGGGCCTTGCCTGGGTAGTAGTTGAGTTGGCTTTCGTCGGTTAAAGTAGAGCTCCAGGGCCTT
>JAHWFP010051263.1:0-33357 GCA_023313725.1 Lithobius niger | reverse complement strand
GTTGTTGGAAAAATACACATCTACACGTTTTTATCTGAACCTCATTACGATCAATACAATATCAGTTTAAAGTTGAAACTCTTCTAGAATGCAATGAGAAAATAAAGTGTTACAGAAAATAAATTCTACTACTCCTGAATCGGCAGAAAGCCACACCTCTCTCTCCTCATTATAGCAAAGCCTTTTTACTACGGTACACTTGTTGGCAAAAGAACATTTCCATTCATCTGAGCCTAACTAGATTCGCTCTTCTTAATTTTGAAGTCAGTAGTTAATATAGATCTTTCTGAAGAAAATTTAATTCTGAATATTTAGCAACCGGGTTGTTTTCATTCTGATAACGGATTAAAAGCAAGCAAAACTATTTTTGGTAGCTGTTTTTTGTCCGCCACCTTTCAATTCCGTATTTTTTTTTAGCTACATTGTACCATACGTATGAAAGGAAACCTTTTTAACATCGTAAGCTGTACGACAATGTGTGTCAAGGCCATTACAGTAACTAACGGAATATCCCCCATCTATCTATCCATCATCAAGTGTTCATACCGAGTAACTGGGATATCCATACTGAGGTTGCTCCACCCCAGATTCCAGCAATGATGTAGAAAACGTATGGAGATTCGGGATTTGGAACCCAGAACAGCATGAGTAACAAGTCTGCAATATTGAGGCAGACAGTGGCTAAAAATAGAGCTGGTCTTGGAATGAATGACAACACATATTGCAAGGCTGTTCCTCCACATAAAACAATAGCAAAACTTGTTGTCACTAAACCCACGTTGTGGATACCAATGCTGCACGTCACAAAGGCCTGTAAAAGAAAACAACCACGTATTACTAGTATAGAGTATATTGTAAAGCCATTCATAAATGCTGCCTAGTGCTTTTAAAGTTCGAAATGCGCTTAGCTTTCGTGCCATACTGGTAGAAGTTGCCTGTTTTACTTCGCTCGCTTTCCATTTTCCTGGTGGCAACGTTTTTTTTTAGGGAGCACGAACCCAAGCTGAGTTATCTCCCCCACGACGATGAGAGGGACATTTTTGCCAGATCACAGTATCACTGTAACAGACAATAACTAACTAAACTGTGCCTTGATTAAAGTTGATCTACTCTTTATGAATGAAAGACACATAGTCTCTTCAGTCCTTGATTCTTAATGAGTAGATCAAGTTTAAGCAATGCACAACTTACCAAAAAAAAAAAAACATAGAAGGACAAAATATTCTGCATCAAACTTAGTATCAACAACATTAAACACAGAAATTAAAAAAAAAAATCGGTTTTGCTTCAAATGGCTGGACGTATGGGAAAAGCAATCTATAGGTTTTTAAAGGTTGTCAAACATTCATGTTCTGAAGCGCGGCAATGCGTGGATTAATCGAAGAAAGCGAATGACTTCCACGTAAAGTAAACCTTTTCAACGCGCACCTCGCTTTACTCTCTCAAACTTTCATTTGGTGCTTCTTTCAACTTCGTAGGGGTATTACTTCCAGACGAGTAGGCGTACAAACATGCACACAAATAAACAAATCACACTATTTGAGTGATGTAGGTGAAATGCAGGCGTGCTGAGGATGTGAACAAAATTGCAATTTGCAGGCAACGAAATAGTCAGTACGTCGCTTTTGTAATGATCTGGTGAGCGAATAAACTATGTGAAGCAAAAATCGACACCAATGGAGTGAGCAAAGCTAACGATATGGCTCGTCTAGTTTTATACTCAGACCGTAAACTGGATGGAACGTATTATCACCAATCTAGGGTTCAATTACAGAGAATGTTAGCCAAGTTATTATTTTGCTTTATTCAGTGATATGCCCTAACTCGTTGGTTTCTTGTGAAGCTATTCTTTCTCATTACAGCCACTCTCTGATTCTGACCAAAGAAGAATTGATAAATTTTGTTAACTTCTGTATACGTTATAAGAAGTATAATTCTTTATACTGGTTACTTTTCTTGCCAAAAGACATTTCACTTCAAACCTGGTTGTAACATATGGGACAAAGACATTCTCTTCATGTAATACTAAGAATTAATTGGTTTGTGTTAAAATTAGGATGGGGTTGTAAACATTGAAAAAAAAACTGGGGTCGTGTTGTTCTCGCATTTTATTTAAAATATACGTAGTGACCTTTTCCCGACGTGTATCTCTTAACATAACCAAGAATTACAGGACACGTGACTGTATATCATGTGCTAGTTCATGAAATGCATTGTCATGTTAAAGGGCGCGCTCCAACATGCTTCCTTTTCCCGCAAGGCATTTACTTAAAACTCTAAATTTGTAAACACAAAACACAAATATAATCACTCAAATGAAACAAACTCAAAAATATTAAATAACCAACATAGACACATAAAAACAAAACGCCTGGATAATACACAAATTAAGCCCACATTTAAAACACAAATTGCGTTCACTTTCTGACGTAACCAGTGGGTAAAAATAATCCTTGGTCCTTGGAATTGGAGTTCAAACCATAGTTCGTTTCGTTTGAGTGATCTCTAATCCATTTATTATTTGTGGACTTCACAGCTGTGAGTTTCATGGGGTTACGAGCTCGAATGTTTTTTTCTAAACGTCAAAGCCATTTTTTGTTCAGTTAAGTACTTCCGAGTTTTAACTTAAGGAGTGTTGTGTATCTTGGGTGATACAATTTTAATGTACCAGTGAACAAACGCCAAGAAAGTGTAGAACATTTTAGTATTTCAATAAAATGCCTTGTGGAATAAAGCCTGCCCGTTGGAGCTAGCCAGCCCCTTTAGCATTGCTTAGATAAAGAACTCTTCTGCATGTTCACATAGGTTAGTTAGCATTGAGGTGCTTAAATAATCAAACTGACCATCTGAGTGAAATAGTAGCACCAAACGACCAGCCAGCATTATTCGGTAAAGGTTGAATAAGTTAATTTCGTATCAGCACAAATCAATTTTTATATGTTGACTAGTTTTATTTGTTGAAGCGTTAGTTGGGTGCAGCTTATTAGGCGATTTTTATTCTTACTTCAGTGAAATCAGCAGAGAAAAATGAAAACATGAGTCCCGAATTCATGGTGCAAACGATGAGAAGCAGTAAATTTGAGTTGCGATGAAGTCGTATTGTTGAAAGTAGACGAGACAAAGAACTTTCCGTGCATTCTGAAACATGTAGTTTAAAGGAGGCAAGGAGAGTAAGGAGTAGGATAATCCCCACAGCTGAAATAGATAATCCTGCAATGACCAGGTTATTTACTTCGAGTTGAGGAACTTGGCTGGAAGCTGCAATGTTTGTTAGATCTAAAAATGAAAAAGGAAAATATAATTTAGGTAATACATTTTCATTTTACTCTATTAACCTGTTTCAAACCGTTACCAATTAAATACCCAATTACGTGGATTATATGGGAAAAATTGCAACAAATTGTACCGAATACGAGTTAAAACATTTCACCTTAGGAGATGGATTTGACCCATTTCGATTCAGCTTGCTTCACTTACAAAAGCAGACCGTGACTCAGAATCAGATCCCTAAGGGCAAAAAAAATGCTTTGTTTAAAGAGAGTTTAACAACGAAATATACCACGCGGTTTTTATTTTTATTTTTATTTTGTTTCGTGCCATCTGTCGGTAGCGAAACAAAGAGTGTGGTGTGCAAATAACGTCAAACTGCGTAACCTTAAAATGCGATTGCTGTTGTGCTATGCGTAGTATTGAAATTTACTTTATACCATTGAATTTCTTTGGTAAATCGCAGCATGGAAAAGATATCCACTGATCTCTACATTCGGCATCTGAACGATGACACCATTATCATCTCACAACGCCGCGTGATGGGCAAATTTTGTAACGGTTTTAGTGATGCACGCGCTCTGATAAATAAGGCATTTTTTTTTTTTCCCTAACCTGCATTATTTGACACCTAGCATAAACACTTCTCAGTTTTAACCAAATTCACAGAACACTAATTTTCACGGCGATTTCATGAGTATACTAGAACCCATTATTTATATTAAAAAAATAAAAAATAATTAATCAGATTATGTGCTGTTGGTGCCTACATTGTGTATGTTGCTCTGAGAATTATTTATCCGGAACAAGTTTATTCCGGCGAGAGATGAGCAAGCTGAAAGCAGCTTGGATTGGATTTATTATTGAGTTCGAAGCAAATGAAAATAAATATATCCTGATTTTGGTTGGACATAAAGCACTTTGGAGTCCGATGAAAGTCTGAATGCTTAAAAAACTTCAGACGATTTCAGTTGCAGTTTAATGTGTGCTGGTTGATGGTAAAATGGTTATGCAGAAAACGTCATATCCACTGGAAAACACCCCAAATGAAGAAAACCAGCTCCACTTGGGGAAAGTTTAGTCTGCGCTACAGTTTCAGGTTTTCTATACTTGTACCTATACATGCCCATCTTCTAGGCTGACTTTAAGCGCAGTGTTTCCTACACATATAGAACCAACACAAATGCATAAGGCCATAGAGATGACTTGTACTATTTATCTATTAGTGTGCAAATCAAAAATGCTCTTCCACTGACATGCTCTAGAGGATACACGTACACAATGTCAAGAGGAACAATGGAGAGGTCTAGATACTATTATATAAGCACATGTATATATACACAGTACACCCTCCAACCTCTGCTCCACTGATGGAAACTCATGGTGCGTCTTCACACATTGTAAAACGCCTAAGAAACATTTGCATAATCTAAATATTGGAGCAAACAAACGTTATAATTAACTTCATGCGAATAAATTCGAAAACAATTCAGTGGAATTTATACCTAAAAGAATCACAAACTGTAAATAGTCAATGGAATATATTTAACTGTATACTCTCCAATCTAGTCCAAAAATCAACTGAATATGTTCTCAAAAATAAGAATGGAACATTGAAAATACCGAAAGAAATCACAAAACTGAAGGCACTTAAAAGGAGGCTCTGGAAACGGCTGAAAATAAACAAAACTGATATAAACATGAGTTTGTATAATAATTGTAGAAAAAAATTAAAGGCCTTGTGTAAAACAAATGCGGTAAATTCTGAACGTAAAATAATTTAAGAGGGGACTATGAGTGCCCTTTTTAAGCACGTCAAAAGACAAACACAAATTTCCAGAAAAATTCCTCCCATTCATTTCGAAAATAACTTATTAACGAACGACCTAGACAAAGCCAATGCCTTTAACTACACCTTTTGTAAAAATTTTGTAGTTGATAACAACACGCCTGCTCCACCGGAGTCTGAACTAGACAATAATTCATTATCTTCAAACAAACCAAAAATTAAGTCTCCTGATTTTACAGCCGAGAGTATTGAAACCAAATTAAGAAACCTTAAAAGTAGTTCAGCAATTTACCCGGATGGCTTTTCTGCGAATTTCTACAGAAACCTTGCTTCGGAGCATGTAAACCGTTTAATTGATACTAAAATCTTCATTCACCTCGGGCATTCTACCAAAGTGCTGGAAGATGGCTAGGGTTAGTCCTATTTTCAAAAAGGGCAATGCAGCTGAACCTGCTAACTATCACCCAATTTCTCTTACTTGCCATGTAGGATTCTGGAGCGAATCATTCGTGACGCCATTTTAAATCATCTACACAAATACAACCTTTTGCCAAATGACCAGTATGGTTTCCTACCAGGTCGTTCGACCACATTACAGCTGTTAAATTGCATAAATGACTGGACAAAATCCATTGAAAGTGGTTTTCCAGTGGACGTTATTTGTATTGATTTCGCGAAGGCATTTGACTCGGTGGTACATTCAAAACTACTCAAGAAACTAAATAACGTGGGAATTGATGGGAGTGTTTATCATTGGATTAAAGATTTCCTGAGTCTTAGATCGCAAACAGTATATATTGGTGACTCAATCTCAGAAAATACACCAGTCACCAGAGGTGTTCCACAAGGCTCAGTTTTAGGTCCACTATTATTTGTGCTATTTGTCTCCGATTTTCAGGTTAGAAGTGGTACAGTCAGATTGCCAAAATTTGGGGATGACGTAAAGCTTCATAACAACGTAAAAACCTCTGAAGGTCATCACTCTCTTCAATTAGCCCTAATTTGTCTATGCAGTTGGTCATCACAGTGGCAACTTCCAATAAATGCTAAAAAATGCCTAACTTTCCCATTAGGAAACATACACAGAATCTCTTCATATACTCTTGATAATCTGGAGCTGAAGTCCACACACGAGATAAAGGATCTTGGAATTTTGGAAGTTTTCAAACCATTGCTGTCAGATTGCCTTTTGGGCTAACTGGATTAGTCATATGATTAGACGCTGTTTTGTGTCTGGAGATATCAATACAGTGGTAAGGGCATTTAATGTTTATGTTCGACCTATTGTGGAATATGCCAGTCAGGTCTGGTCTCCACACTTAGTGAAGGATATTAAAGCAGTAGAATCGGTCAAAAGAACGTTTACTAAATTTCTTCCCGGTTTCTATCATGTTCCATACAAACAGCGGATAAAACGTTTGGGGTTAGCCTCTTTGGAACTGAGACGATTACAAGCAGATAATAATAATAATAATAATAATAATAATAATAATAATAATTTATTCAGAGTATGTATACAAAATTGTAAACAACCAAGACACGAAGCAAAACAATGCTTGTATGTGCTCTGAAGAGAAAACAGAATCGAAAAAATACAATATTAATTCATACAATATTAACAGCATTCATTAAGTTGCTTGAAAAGACTTGCATTTAAATTTTATATTTATTACAAATGCAGTAAATTATGTCACACACACTAGTTTAGGTGTCCAAGTAGGGATAAGTTATAGTTGTTTATTAACCAGTTCTTTACTGTTTTATTAATATTATGTGGTCTTAGGTTTGTTCTTAAATTCAATGGTAATTCATTTAAAATTGTAGGAAGGACAAAAGCGATATATTTCTTTTCACATATGAATTTCTCCAGGTTGGGATTTTAAGCCAAGCCATATTATTACGTGTTGGTCTCGCAATTTTATTTTGTAATGTTTGGTCAAAAAAGTTTGTTAATAACAGTTAATTTATATAAATTTTGGAAAGTTAAAATTTTGTGTTCCAGTATAAGCTCTTTAGTTGTCTTGTTGCTATTGCCACCAAACAGTGTTTTTATTGCTTTATTCAAAATTTTTTGTAAGCGTTCAATATACCAGTTCGAAGTAGAGCCAAAGATTGTGCAAGCATAGAGTACAACTGAAAGTATCCATGCTTCAAACAGCACACATTTAGTTTTTGGGTCAAGGGACTCTCTTAGGGTGTAGAGAGATGGTATCATACTTCTAATTTTTTTAATGAGTGTATCTATATGTTTGGTGAACTTCCAATCTTCATCTATAGTAATTCCCAGGTATCTTAAGCTGTCAACCTGTGTGAGTTTTGGACAGTTGCAACTGAGCCTAGCGTCACAGTCATCTTCGTGTAATTGTATGTTAAATCCATTGCTTTTTGGTGTATGTGAAGTTGTGATACGCATCAAAAAACTTTCTTGTCTTGATTAGTATTTATAGCAATTAAGAAAATGTCATCTGCGTACAACGTCATAAAAGTATTACTACAAGTTAGGGTGACATCATTGATATAGATAAGGAAGAGAATTGGTCCTAAAATTGAACCCTGTAGTACACCATACGTGATAGGTTGGCATTCACTTTGATTTTCATCTATTTTTACACTACTCTTCCTACCCATTAAGTAGCTTTGTAGTATACCCAAAAATTTCCCACGAAACCCAACTTTGCATAATTTTTTCAGAAGTACTTCCTTGTCGAGAGTATCAAAGGCTTTTTTTTAGGTCAATTGAAATTGCCCCTACATGTTTACTGTTATTAATAGCTTGTGTTACTTTATTATTAATAGCATTCAGGGCGTCCATGGTTCCTTTACTTTGTTGAAAGCCATATTGGCATTCGTGTATAATTTAAAAAAAAAATTGTATTTGGTTGGCAAAAAACTTTTCAATGATTTTGTCGAGGACTGGTAATAGGGCAATTGGTCTGTAATTACAATACTGGTTATTTTCACCTTTTTTAAAAATTGGCCTAATAATTTGATGTTTTAGGTTAGTAGGCCAAATTTCGGTTTTAATGATTGCCGCCGAAATCAGGATGACCAGGAACTCAGCCGTTTGTTCTTTTGATTTAAGAAAATTTTCAAGTAGGAAACCATCATGGCCGCATGATTTTTTTACTTTAATTTGATTTAGGATAGCAAGTATTTCAAAAAAATTGGGTTCAATTATTTGTATTGTTGGTATGTTTCCAACAGAATGTCCGTTCGACCGAGTTATGCTTCCTTTCTTACCCTTTTTTTTTTTGCTTTTTTTAAGTTTGGAAGCTCATTATGGAAGAACGATGCAAAATTATTGCCCACTGTTTCTGTGTTTTCTGGCTGGAAGGCTGTTTTGATAAATTCGTCTAGGCTACCTTTTTTTTGCCGATTTTCTACACAAATAGTTAATTTTTTCCCATGTTTTTGCTCCATCGGTTCTATTCTTAATAAAGTATTCCTGGTAATATGTTTGTTTGACATCGTTAATTTCCTTTCGTATCTCATTTTTCATCCTTTTATAATTATTTGATCGGTCGTGCAGAGGGCTAGACATTCTCGAAATTGTATTCCAAAGTTTGTTTTTTTTATTTATTTTTTTAAAAAGTTCAGTTGTCATCCATTCTGATTTAAATGTTTTTTTATATCTGTTGTTAGTCTGGCCTTTGTTTGTATCCTTTTTTTTATATCCCTTTTTTGGTTGTCAATATAAAAAGTTTTAATTTTAGTTTCAATTTGCTCATAAATTTCATTGTGGTCGGTAAACATTTTCAGAAAATTCCAATTTTGATTTTGCAACTGTTTAATGATTTGTGGAAATATCCATATTTTTTTTGAGTTAGGTTAGAATGGTTTTCATGGTTCCTCTCAGAGGAACGATTATAAACATTGAAAGCTGTAAAGTAGTGATCAGCTAGTTTAATTTTTACAACAAAGGAATCGCACATCCAGTTTTTACTTTTACGATAAATTAAGTGAATACAGGATCTTATTACGTTATTGTTTCTAATTTCCTCCCTAGTTGGTGTATTTATCTTTTGAGAGTAGCCTATACTAGCCATACAATTTTCAAATCTGTCGATGTCATGCTTTTCATTCTGGTCCTGGTGTCCTACAAGAACATTCAGACTGAAATTGCCAATCAGGAAAATATTATCGTTATTAGATACGTTTTTAGTTTTTTTGTAAAGTTCACTCTGCTGGCTGAGGGTTTTTTATACACAGCCAGTATTTCAAAGTTCTCATTTTCAATTTGAAACGTACAACTGATAGCTTCATTATCATCTATTTTTATATTTGAGCAGTTTTATTTGTAAAAGTGTTATTTTTTATAAAAAGTAACACACCCCCAGCTTTTTGGGTCAACCTACAATTCGCATAACTTGTGTAATTTTCAATATAAAAAATATCGACTTCATGCTCCTTCACATTGATTTCGGTAAAAACAATAAAGTCCCATTCAATACCAGCAGTCTCAAATTCAGCTAACCAAGTAGACCAGTTGAGCTTACAGCTCCTTATGTTAGAATGGAGACACTTAAAAGCAGAATTTCTGAGACATGATAACATGTCTCCCAACTCAATGAAGCTTTCACAAACTTCATTAATATCAGATTATAGCAGATTATAATAATAATAATAATAATAATAATAATAATAAGTTTAATACCACAATAAAAGACAAAGAGAAATACAGCGAGGGATAATTGATTTGCTAAAACCCGTTCCAAAATATTAAAGTGACTAAAGCAATTAAAAGCATTACAAGCCGCTCAATCCATATATGAGCTACATGACAACTGGTTTCTATTAGTTCTAAAATTTAGATTCGACTCAGATAAGCATTGGTATCGTGTTCCACACCTGGAACTCTATATTTTGACTTGCCATTTACAGATTCACGTTGAAAGTCACGTAATATTTTAGAACAGTTGACTAAGGCATGGCAGCCAGGACCAGACCCACTGTAGGGTGAAACTAAGGTGTACTATAAAGTATTAATAGCAAACGACATTATTACATCTAGTATCTTTCAATATGTTCACACCCAAGTTAATTTAACAAGACACAAACATTTTCAAATATGGTCACACATGACTTACTGTTTGTTAATTGTATATCCGAGCTACAAAATTGGGCTCCGCATGTCAGCTCTTGTCTTGTAATATTTCCAGTTGTTACTTTAGGAGATAAAATTTTGGCAGATATGATACTTCCCCAGATGCTACCAGTGTGTAAAAACGTGTAGAAGATGACAAAGAAACGTGAAAGCTTTGCTGCTACAGATGTTACAGTGAGTTTAGCATAACCCATCGCCAAATCGCTAACAACAGTGTTCATGGTGGCTGACATTGTAGCAAACCCGATTCCCAGAAAAACTGAAGCAGGGATGAGTGTGGCAAAAGAACCATGCAGGTTGGCTACAATAAAAACGTCAATGAAAATTGCGCTGAGCACCATCGTCCATTTGCAGCCGATTGTCCTCATAAGGAATGGAGGCAAAAAGAAACTGATCCCCATCTGAGAAGCATAGTTAACAGAAAGTGCTATGGTACCAAGACCTGCTTGGCTGTAAAGAGAACTCTGAACGTAGAAGATGACAGCATAGCTTGTCATGAGGCATACAGATGCTAAAGTGATGCCTGTTAAATTCAACCAATAATAACGGTTTGGGTTGGGACAACATCTTTCCATTAAAGTGCATTGTTCATCTGGTTTAGTGGTTTCCATTTTCCCACAATTCGCTATCCCTTTACTTTTCCATGGTCACTGAACCAACAATGTAACCTGAGAAAAAAAAAGAAAAAAACGGAATCATTTAACTAGAGTTTTAGTGGAAAAAATGCAGTTGGAGTGTCAGAAATATAGTATTGTGATAGGGAAATTCATATATATCAGTGAAAAATTAAGCTAAACTTTTCAATCAAAAGTCATGGCCTCAAGCTAAGACTCCCTTTATTGTGGAAAAGGTATACGGATCCTCCCATTCCCCTTCCCCCACACTTCAGTCTAATGGTATATGTGAAGTCTACAGCTACTGAACTAAGTTTGCTTAATTGGATATGGGATACGTCAGCAGGTGGTTGTTCTTCAGCTAGTAAACGAAGACGAAAGCATTAAATAAATCAGTACACGTAGATATTAAAGCCAACCAAAAAAAAAAAATACTGGTATAAGATAAGCCGCCACATTTCCAAAAAAGGTCGGTCTTTGAAAGTAGTGATATCATTCGACCAGGGAAAGCCCACCTAGGTTAACCGTAATAACCAGCATACTTAGCGTATTTTCGTCTTCTTTACTTTCTTTGAGCCAGGAATGACTAAAATTATATGCAAATATGGCGGATTGCATAAATATCAAACTGCGAGCCATAGGATTGTCAGTTATATATAAGCAATATTCAGCAGTGTAAGAAAATAGTATTACAATAACATATCGCATTGATTTTGTGGGCCAAATTACTTTTTTTGAGAGGGAGAGGACGTGAGCAGAATAGCGTATGTTGAGTACTATTGTGGGTAGAGTAGTTATGTGAAGTTAGTGCTTTAGCAGTCTGTGCTTTATTTGCCTCCGTATTGCGTGGCAGTTCTTGAATAATTGTACTTAAAAGGCATGTCAACAGAACATAAAAAAAAACTGAAATAACATATCAGTAAATCATGGAATGAGCATAGAGACATGCACTTACATATTTTCTCCAACAAACACATTCGCAGGCGTTCACTTATATTGAATTTTAATGATAGTGGACCCATCAAAGATATTAAAAAAGAGGGCAGTGCTCCGAGTTTACTGGTTATTATGGTTAACCTTGGTGTCCTTTTCCCGGTTATGCGATCCAATAACTTGATGGACGACATATAAGTGTTGTTCTGGCATTAATCTAGTGGAGTGCTTCGTGCAGTCGATTTCACCACTATCAATTTCATGGCTTTAAATTTCCAACCGTTACAGTTAGCGATGGCTTCTATGAGTGCATTCGTATGGAAATATTTTTGGCGGAGCAGAGCGAGTGAAGTGAGCATAGCGTAGTCTACAACCGACACGAAATAGCAAAACGTTGGATGGTTGGCTGGTTGGTTGTTGGTTGCATTTTTTTAGTGTGGGTGGAGCCCAAACAAAAGGTATGATTGGAATGAAATTTGCTGCGTCGCTTGAAACCCCTAAAAGTATTAGTGAACTCGAATTTGCCGTGAATCGATCAAGTGTTACGGACGAATTTATACTTTTTTGAGTTTATCGATCTAACTCACCATCGTAAATTTGGAATCTTGAATAGTTAAAGAATTTCGCCAAAGCATACATCGTTATGCTGGTGACTAAGTGAACTTTTTAAAGCACAGAATATTAAAATGTTAATTCTTTCTAACAATCGTTAATGTTAACGTTAATGCTACTAACAATCTTTTTCGACGTAATTCAACGAAATAATAACACCTCCTGATCATCGAATTTTAACCACAACAGAAAGGCGGGCTATATAAAAAAAAAGATTCCGTTAATGACACATATTTGCTTCATTTGAAAAGAATGCTCGGCGAATTCCCTTCAACATGGCGACCAAAGGTGCCGTTTAGACTGGCTAAGGGAATCTCACATTTATACCTTAAATTCTCGTAGAGTGACCAAGCTGTTTACCATATTCAAGAATACTGAAGAAAAGGTGGAGGTACAACGAAGCGAGAAGCTAACACAAGGCAGTCAGTTTTGTGTACAAATCTTAGACTGTAGTTATTTTATATTTTTGCATAAAAAATAAACAGTCAAGCTTAAGGTTATCATCCTGACAGTAGAGGGAAATTCATTGCTTTTAACATTTATTGTTTTTAATTTTACTGAATGGTAATGAAACCTTTTCCATTAATTAGTGTTACTCAGAAACAGAACTAATTACTTTAAGTCGTGATTTCTTCAATATTTAGGAAAACACACTTAAGTTAATGGTTTATTTACACTGAATAAGGATGGCTAATTCTTGGTCAGTGGGTCACCCTGGGTCCTATGTAATGCAATTTTTATATGCACGTCGTGGACATGTCACCTGTGATTCAAAAATTCGTCCCCCATTATTAGTAACACTAGCTGAAAAACCGTCAAAAATGACGGGTTCTAGAGTTAATGGATTAAATATGATTGAAAATTGTCAACTGAATAGTGAACGTGAAAAAAAAAAAGAAATAGGCTATAAAACAGGCTTAATGCTCCAAAATTGAAAACCAATCTCCCTACGTCCAAATACATCCCCCTATTAAATGTGAGAAAGATCTGACGACGGTAGGCCTAAGTAGTCGAATAAGCTTATCGAAAACAGCAGAAGTTAAGGGCCGGGTTCCTCCGTTGGACGGCTTACCCACGTTTCAGCTTAAGTTCTATACAGAAAAGACTAAAAAGAGCCAGAGTGAGTCCCGAGAAAGAGGCCCCCTCCCCCCGACTAAATCCACGTGAGTCCTTGCGTATTATAAAATTCAGTCATTTGAAAAAATAACGAAAATAAATTGATTGTGGGGGAAAAAAACTCTGAGGAAAAAACCAGCATATCAGCACGAAAAGAAATTGCATGGTTATTTAAAGCGAAAATATGAAATTGAAAAGTTAGCAGCTTTCTCACTGCTTTTTTGTCCCTATGCTTTGTTTGGCAACATTTTCTGCCGTGGTTCAAATAGTCCCGCGACACATTAGTTTCATGGACACGGCCGTGTTTGACCAAGTAAGATTCGACCATGATGATTTTCTGCATGCAGCTCGATAACAATGTTTCCTAATTAAGGACAGAGCTTATTATGTCAGAGCGACAAGAATACTGTTCATATACAGATGATACACCATTTATTGTTTATTGTGTTCATAAGAAATGCCGAAAACTGCGCGGTGAACTTTAGATTTCCGTGAAACCAGTATGGGACGTACACATCTAGACACACGCTGCTAGTGTGTCGCCGCCAAGTAGACGAAATTTAATTGTTTCATTGTTGTCAAATGTAAAAAGGTGGCTCACTAGCAGACAGCCTAGACACACGCTAGTGTGTCGCCGCCAAGTAGATAAGAATTAATTGTTGTCAGAGCTCAATGGTTGTAAGATGTAAAAAGCGGGCCTTTGGGCTCCGTCGGCCAGATGACCAGGGAGTGGTTAATGTCGCTACAAAACTATGAGGCAGCTCACCACGAGGGTACTTGGTTGGGGGTGGGGGGAGAGAAACTCATTTTGCAACTCATCTTATGATTTTGCCAACTGGTTAAAAAAATTACAGTAAATTACTTTTTAGAGGCTACGGCAAACTCAGGTAGGGGGTCTGGGGGAGTGCTGTAAGCTCCCCCAGCGGGGTCCGGGGTGGAGCCCCGGAAGCTGAAGCATTTTACGCTATTTTAGTGCTTGTTTATGGTATCGAGTGAACACAGAAGCAACAAACTGTGAAGTAAATTTTGGTGATTTTTTTAAAAGTCATTCTTTAGGATGGCAGGTTACGTAAAAACTTTATTGCGACCTCTCACGTTTTTTTTAGATTTTTTTTCCAAATTAAATTAAACAGAGTTCAGTTTAAAATTATATAAACAGGTCAGCTGGCCATTGACAATTGGGGGTTGGCTCAATTGTACATTTAGGACCTTTAGGCTAAAATGAACGAAGATGACTCCTGTGTGCAAGCATGGGCAGCAGGGGAGGGGGTCAGGGATGCAGAAATTTTTTTTTAAATGGATTATCGAAAGGTGAAATATAATGAAATCAGTTTTCTCAGTTCTATCCCAAACAACAAGGCCTAGAGGGGTATTATTGTGAAGTAAACTTTCATATTTTAAAACAAAAACATGCTCCAGTTTTAAAATAATAAGAGCGTTGAAAGACGAAAGAAATGGTGAAACCCTTTACCTCAGTTTTGTCCAAAACAACTTGAGGTAGTATTGGAGAAAAGCTTTCACATCACATGCTATACTAAATGAAACTTATACTTGCAGTATTGATACTAATAGCTTCAAAACCTAGTAACATAGCATCGGGGGTTGGGGGGCTTCCCCCCCCCCCCCCCCGAAGCTGAGTCGTTTTTTGAAATTCTGACTGCTAAAAGTGCCACTTTTGAGGTCTAAAAATGACTTTTTTTCCAGTTGGTCAGTGTATTTTTGACCACCCCCCTTTTGACGGGATCTGGACAATTTATGACCCCCCTAGAGAAGGTCCAAAACTTAATGGCTTCCCCTTTCCTCCGGCGCCCTACCCCGGGGATAAATAATTACCGGTCTCTTAGGGCAATTTTTGCCCTCATTTCGTGGCCTTTGGGTTGCTTTTGTCTTTTAATATCTTACGAACTGCTATCGTGAAATTTTGGACTTTCGTAGTTCGAAATTGTTTTAAATTTTTAAGAACTTTGATTTGGAAAATGTAGTTGTTTCTGCATTAATACAAATTTTAATTTAGTGGCGATAGGTTAACAGAAAAAGGACAACAGATAATCAAACAGCTGATTCAATTTTTCCAACTCGGTTTTTGATTTTGCCAACTGTACCCATCAGTTTTCAGTGAAGTGCGGCTTTAGTTAAGCGCACCAAGGCACTGATGGGCTGGAAGACGAACTGTACATCAAATAGGCAACTCTGCATTAATTTTTGAGATTTTTATTCGATATCACAACTTCAGACGGCGATAACTTGGCAGAAGTCCTTACTAAGTTTTGTTTTATGTAGCATTTGTTGATGTTTCTGCTTTACCTAAGAAACGTTTTAAACCCTGGCAGTGATGTTGTGTTTTGTTATATTAATATATCAGTAATTTTCTACCCTTCTAAAAAACCAGTTACGAGTTGCTCCACGCTGAAACCCCTTCTGAGCGGCACTATCTAACAGAAGAAGAACTATAGGAAGTAAAATAGCCAACTCAGTTTTTAGTTTTGCCAACTGTGTACGATTTTCGCGAAGTTAATACTTCAAATTCGGTGGGGATACGGTTTTGTGCATTTTTTGTTTTTATTTTCTACATTATCGATGAAACTTTTAAGTCATGGTGGTGACATAGCAAACAAAACGTCCAAGTCAATTTTCAATTTCGCCAACCACGCATATGTTCGCGGAGCTTCTTTTTCCCCACGTGGATATGAGGAGAGCTGCAGGGAAGCAACCAGAAATGATCAGGGGCAGAATTTCACTTACTCCCACGCTACATAGAAGTGTTGCGAAAATTGATGAAAAAAAAATGTATTTTAAACTTTACTTTCAAACTGACCGAATGATGATGATAATTAACCAGTACTCGTGGAAACGGGAATTTGCAGTGACAATTTTTCCGAGTTTGCCAACTCGACAACTCGTATTTGCCAACTGTATGCTTTTCTTGGATTGTTGGGGGAGGGGGGGGGGCGCTTCCTCCCCATCCACCCAGTCGCTTCGGCCCTGAAAACACTGCAAAAGAAGTGATATAAACAAAACCTACAAGGGTAAAAGAACCCACCAAGTTTCAGCCTATCAAAATAGTGATATTCCAATAAAAATGGCTACCACCAAGCTTTCTACATGGTGTACTTAGCCTAATCGAAAAGTTAGGCCAGGATTCTTCATCGAAGTAGGCTAGGATTCTCCATACGGGAAACGTAGCAGGTTATTACGTAACTGTTGAATTTGTAGAAAATTTCGTGTGCAGCTGAAGTGCAAGCAACTTATGTAATCAGGGACCTCCTCACCATACAGAAAACTAAAGATTTCGACTTAGAGAGGGCCTAAGCACGTACGACCCTAATTGTGAACAAATTAGCGGCAGACGGAGTTACTGATTATAATTGGGCCTTTGTCTATTAGCCGCTTTACAAATGCATTATTAACAGTTACGCCACTGACCACGGCAATTTTCTCTAAAAGAAATTCCAGTTTCAAGTTACTTAAAAGATAACGTCACAGACCGTGGCTAATGAGAGCAGAGATATGGTTGGCTGTATAATTATTATAAAGTACTTACCATATGTCGCACTTTAACTGTAAAAGTTTCCACCCGGAGCTATAGAACTAAACTTAAAATGAAAATCACCTTCTTTTTTTAAAGTTGTCAGCCTTGGTCCAGTACGCGAACGAACTGAAGTGCCGGATTGAAAAAGAAAGTTCAGAGTCCATAATGGCCTGTCTCGTCCATACTGGGATATTTGAAACCATCGCTGGTGGCTAGCAATAATTACATAACTCGTCTGTGGGATATCGGTGAAGGTTAAATCGTGATAAAATTCATCACAGATCTGTTTTGGAAGTAAAGTGCCGGCTATTTAAACTTAGAAAATGTTTTTTTTTTATTAGAAAAAAATACCAACAGATATCGTGTGTAAAGGCCTGTCTCTGGATAAAAAAAAAAGCGTCGCTCGCCGTGTATCACATATTGAAGTTTTGCGAGGCGTGAATTAGTAAGTTGAATATAATTTATGATGGTAAAGGGGAAAACCGGTGTTAAGGTGTGCAAATCTCGAAACCTAGCCCTTTTAGACAGTCCAAAACGTAAAAAAGAAGCATCGAAATTCGTTGCAAACACATTTTTTTTTTTTTTTTTGCAGTTGAGCACAGATTGGATTCTTTTTGATTACTTTTGATCCCATTTTCTGTCGACCAAATGCGCCAGTGATAACTCAACAAAAAACGCCATCGGCATTCAGAAAAAAAGCATTAAAGCTTGTAATCCCACGGAACACACAGCCGTAAAGTTACACCAATACAAAAAAGGGATTAGAGTTCACTCGAAGGAAACGAACTATAATTTGAAATCCAATTCCAGGGAATAAGGGTTGTTTCGAGTTACTGGTAATGTCAGAAACTGAGCGCAATTCGTGTTTGAAATGTTTGTGCTTGTTGGTGTCTGTTTTAGTCTATTTCGTGTAATTGATCATGTGTTCATTTTATGTGTGCACAAAGTTTAATTTTTAATTTTTCAATGTTATAGCGTTTTATTGTTTACGGCGTTTGTTTTGTAAGTGTTTGAGAGTTTAAGTTTATTTTTTGTTCATGCATATATTTGCTTTGTGTGTGTTTATTTTTCATGTGCGAAATATCCAACCGTTTTATTCTTTTGATTAGTGATGTACATGTTTGCGTGTGCATGGAGGATTGTATGTCACAATCCTTGTTCCTAGAAGTGGAGTTCAGATTATAGTTCGTTTTGTTAGTGAACTCTTAATTAGTTTTTTTATTTGTACACCTTCAAAGTTGAGAGTTCTATGGATACACGCGGTTTATTGCTTTTCTTTCTAAACTGCGAAACCTTTTTTTTTGTTCAGTTAATTTGTGGGCTTTTTTCGCTTACTGTTATTGACATTGGTACCATTGGTATGGATTACCACATGTCATGGAGTTCATTCTCCACCCAATTCTGTTTGTAAAAAAGGAGTATTAGAAATACATATTTATTTCCATATTCAGTCCATGTTTTGTCCCATGTCTATTATTTTATGGCAATCACGTATGTCTAGATTTAGCGTGTGTCGGCTCGATTCATTGTTCATTCCTCGTTGATTCTACATTGTTGTAGACATTTGCAGTATTCAGAGATCCTGGGTATTCCGCTTGGATTTATCCAGCTCAATTAATTTGGAAACAATTCAACTGGCTTCCCGCATTGAAGAACTAAATAAGTCTTGCAATCATGTCAGCCGTCCAATTTTGAATAAGGCCTCAAAATTAAACGCTAGCACCCTACGGTGTAAAACTGAAAGATTAAAGCAAAAATCCGCATCGTTTCATTTTGATTCCTAATAAAAAATTAACCTTTCACTGTCCGACAAGGCGACAATGTTACTTTTCCTGCGCCCAATCATCGTTGCATCTCTGTTCGTATCTGGTTTTACAAGGGTAGCTTGTCTTGATGTACGTAAAATAAAATAAAAAATCTTCTGCAGATCAAATAAAATAATTTCGTCAAAAGCGTAAATTGCAGTGGTGACAGCGACAGTTTCGGGTCAACATTAATTTTGTGTTCCATTATCAGACCTGGTACAGCCAGGGAGGTCCAAAGCATCAAATGCTAAGAAAAACATCTAACCTAATTAAAACAACCAAAACCATATAATAATATTTTAAATTAGATCACAAGTTTTTTTGGGTATTTAACATGTTGATTTGGTTCTCTCTGGTGTCCCAGGTTGGATAACGGGACACAAATGATGGCCTCGAAACTGTCCCTATCACCACTATATTTTATGCTTTTTATGAAATTCTTTTACTTGAACTAAAGAAGACTTATTTTGTTATTTACGTGTTTCAAAACAAACTACTAGTTTTTGCAATGTTTCTATCCACCAATCCTTTTTGTGATATTTACATTTGTGTGATGTGCATCAAGCTGGGGCCAACACACCAGTGTTTGTGTCAAACACCCGTATTTCACCACAATCAGTCGGGTTATGTTTTTAAATGTAAACTTATTTCACTTGTAATAAAAGAAGGATTAACCACAATATTGATAGCACATTTTAATCAACCACTTAATTGTTTTGCTAAAAACAGCAGCAACTATTGTACCACAAACGTGACAAAGTGTGGTTAATGTTGTGTTGCTTGCGTCGCCACTGTCGGTATGTTCATACTTGAAGAAACTTCCTGTCTTCGACTGCGAGTAAGTCTTTTTTCGACTATCAAGTAGCCGATTGTACCAGTTAGTAAGAATCCTAGAATAATGTATATCTTTGTATACATGCATAAATAATGGGACCAGGCAAATCCTGCTGCAAATCCTACACATTCCCAGGTGCGATGGTTGGAGTAAGCTTCTTGGTGATATCCTGTGAATGCTTCACCGTACAAAGCTACAAGCAAAAGAAATATGGAGTTAGGTAGGCAACTGACATTGAGATTAGGCATTAGTAAAAGCGGTAACAATGAAGGTTTGATTAGGAATCCCTTATTAAAGTCGAAATTTCGATGATTAATATCTCTGCCGCCTTTACTCATTTTCTCTTCAAATTTGATATGTTGGCTTTGTTGGAATTGGTCAATAAGTGTACCGACATTGATTAATAGCCGATTTGCACATTGGAGATCTGGACTTGAGCTAGAATCACGATTTTTTATTTGGCTTGGACTTTTTCGGAAACGTCGGTCGTGCCATTCCGGAGGAGCCCTTAACGATAGTTTTATTGTTTTGCATTGTTTTAAAAATTTTTATAAGGCAAAAAGGCAAATCATCAAACGCCAGCCGCAAGGTGTACTACATTAAACTGATCATTAAACAGATGCTAACAATTCACGCGTAATTTAAGGAAACGTGATGACGAAGCATTATCGTTATTACGAATTAGTTCATGTTGAAGTCACCCTCTCTACTCATGTTAAAACTCAAATGTCCGTTGCCCATTTGGCATTCCGTCATGTAATAATACGAAAAAACCTAAAGGTACTGAAAGAGAGCTGCAGACAAATCAATTTCAATCAGAAGGACTTGCACTGAATAAGCAAGCAAAGCGCGGGAAATTCAGTGCAATTGCAATGAGTACAGAACACCAACTTGATATGCCAAAGTAACACGAATTAGAAAACAAAAACGAACTCGTTTGATGCTTAAGCAAGGTTTAACTGATCCTGAGTCAAAACAGCAAAGGGACACAAATAAATATTCCTGTAATGTTTCAGATATCGCAGTATTGCTGTAATGTTTGGTTCAAGAGAAACTTTACTGCTCGATTTAAACATTAGACACGCAAATAATGTAATTAAAACGAGATCTTAACTTTCAAATTTGGAATCACAATAACAATAGACTAATACTACATAGTTTCTGTTTCGTTGTGTTTATAGATTATTGAGTTTATTGTATTTTTTTTTAAATATTGGTAAGACTTAATGCCAATATGCTTAGAATTAAGGATCGGTCGATACACATATAGCCACACACACACAAACCCACGCTTTGAGCTCAATTTTTCTATATTCTTCAGTAGTGGTCTCCATTTCGTTCATCAACTACTGACGATACGTGACGATTAGCCTAGTTAACGATGCCGTTTAGCCAACAGCAGTACTAAAGCTGAAAGCAGTATCGCAACCCATATAAATACTAATTATTAACTTACGTATTGTGGTGAAAACTAAAAACGGTAAAGAGAAACAAATGAAAAAAAAACACTGGAATACAGCATTAAGGTTTCACGTATAGACTGAAGAGTACAGCAACACTGATGTATCTCAAACTTTATAGGGAAGTCTATTCGTGTTTCTTTGCTGTGTTCATTTCGGATCAGTTAAAATTTACCTTAAGCATCAAAAGAGTTGGTTTTATGTTCTAATAAGTTTAACATTGTTGATGTCTTTTTCTTTTGGACTTCCCGTATTTAAAGAGGAAAACAATCCAAACAGCGAAAATCACACACTCTGGCTTGTTTTCCTCTTCCTTTAGATAATTTACAGTGATTTGTATGTTTAGTTAGTACTTTATTTGAATCGCCAATAAATATTTTGATTTCTTTTGGCTCTGGGTGCTGTTCTTAGTACGGATTAAAGAGATAATAAGATTTACAAGGTTGCCTTATTCATTGAATTCATCTTCATTCAACTGAAAGAAGTGACTTGGGTATTTTAACGCATTGTTTTACTTGTCAAAAGTCTTCTTTTAGCTGTTGCTAATTAATGGCTTATTGATGCTGCTGAATATTTGATGTCATAATTTCGTATGTTTGAGTAAAAAAAGCGAGCATGTTAAAAACGTAACATGAAACGACTGGGAATCCACCTATCATTAAAGGTTGGAGAGTAATAGTTTCTAACGGTATGCTGGTCTACAATAACTGGCATGGACTTTGCCAGGATCATTTTCCTAGTCACCATCAACTTCTTCAACAACTATAGGCTGAGCTTGACCACTGGTAAGGCATCAAGGAATTACTGAACATTTACCCAAAATTCTAGTTAGTAATAACACTTGACTGGTCTCAAGCAACCACACAAATCTAAAACAACTGACCATACCAGAAAAAGCAATAGATAACAAGGAGAAAAAAACTAAACACAAGGAATGTAGTTTACATGATTACTTGCTCTCACTCCGCATGCACAGCCAGTTATGTGGGAGAAAGACAACAAAAATTTCGTGAAAGACTTATGGCTCATAAATCTAACTTTAAATTAAATGGAACTACAAATTACAGCACTGCCTCGGCACAGGCATATCTCCTAACCGGCTAAAAACAGGGCACACTCCAGACCAGGAAAACTCAACCATTCTTTTTACAGACAAACAACAACGATATAGAATTAATTTAGAAACATTAGTAATTTTATCACGTCAACCGCATGTCCATAACCACATTATGCCAGAAAATAAAAATATAAAAGAATATGTACCACTCTTGCACGATTTAGGAATTCCAGGAAAGGCACCAGTGGGATTCCATTGCACAAAGATGGCTGTGCCACTCCTGTGGAGAACTGTCATCCGATCGGGCTGCCTTTCTCCATCAAAAGTTGTTGAAAACATTATTGTCGGTTTTTTGATCAAGCACTTAACGACAAAAATAAGGGTTCATCCATCCCAAGACAGTTTTATCAAAGGCACAGCTGCCATTAATGACTGGTCTGCAATTGATAAAAGTCTTTGCTGGGTATCAATTATATGTGATTTGCTTCGATTTCAAAAACACTTTCGTCACTGTCGACCATTCCATCCTTCTTAAGACACTATGCAAAACTGACCTTCATCTGGAAAGTTCCCAGCTTATTTGCCTCGAATGTTAAACTAAGCCTTTATACAACTCTTCATCATTAATGATATTCCACCGTACCTTTGTAGCAGTCTCCATCTTCTTTTTGCTAATGTTCTTGAAATTTGTCGTACTGTACAGTCTGTTGCTGATCAACTTCAGCTGCAGTCTGAACTGATTGTGTTGCTCAATGGACCCGTGAGAATCTTATGTTTCCCAATATTTCATCCATAATATTAGGACATTGGACAAAATAAAAACTATTTCCATTATACTCTAAATAATCTAGCAGTTTCCTAGATTGTGAGAGATCTAGGTATATTAGTCAACTGCAAGCTTAAATGCCACTTAAATGTGCTGCTGCTTCCAAAAAAAGGCTGTCACTACTACCAACAAAATTAGTAAAGTATTTACTTACTAAATTCATTTTGCTTACCTTTTTTTAACTATTTCTTCGTGCTCACCTGGTCTACTGCGTCTGAGTGCCCTGCATACACATCATTAGACATTTCCGAAAGACTCGGGGAAAATCACAAAGTTGGGCCCAGGACACCATTCCACACGTTACGAGAAATGTCTCGATATCCTCAAACAACCAAGCCTATCCGATCATCTCAATAGACATGATGCTACTGAAACGTTCATATTTTTGAATATCCACTGTGACACTCCTTTAGACTATTTCTTTGTACTGCAACAGAACTGCTGTACTCGCGGTGATTGCTTGAAACTATTTTATCATAATTTCCACACTGAAGACAGAAAACACTTTTTCTCTGATCAGGTCTTCATTCAAGGAACATTTCCCTAATAGGATTGTCTCTTCCACCCCCATACCCAATTCAAAACGTGGTGTGGTGTTTTCTTTCCTGCCGTTAAGATTATTTTCCATTACCCTTTTTAGGCATTATGAGCTTTTTTATTGCCGTCACTTTTACGTTATATTATTACTAAAAGAACTTTTGTTACGGGATATTACGACAAATGGCATTATGTTGTTCATATAGTGCTTGGGGTCACTAGCCTAAAAGATCAAGCTCTTTTACTGCCACTACTAAAAATCGGCTTGGCCCGAACATATCCGAATACCTCCGAAAATATTTGCAGTAGCAATTTATCCTTGATCTCTTGAATTTCAAGCGCCAAACCTATCTTGTTATGAAATTTCATCCAAATCAGAACAAAATGGCAAACGTTATCGTGTCCTTAACAAGACAAACATGCTGAAAGACAGGCAGACAAACAGACACAAAAAATCTATGTTCAGTCGAGTATTCAACCTCGCTCACCCGATAACCCCTAAACCTACTAAAATAATCAGGTACAAGAAAAAGAACTTTTACGTAAACTAGTTTTTGGCACAATCACGTAATTCTCTCATAACTTGTTCAATATATTAAAAATAAATATTTGACCCTAATTGAAGCGTGATCTAGTATCAGATGCACCAGCATTTTTTAGGACTGAGTTACCATTAAATGAGATGCAGGTCTGTTTTAAAATTGCTCATGAGTTTGGTCCATTTTGCAGCTCAAAAGCTGGAAAAATTAAGGATCTGACAGTAGTTAAATACTTTCGTGTTTAATGGTATATAATTCTCCTGATATAATCTCATAAATATGTTAGTGAATTTTGCAGTATTTTGAAAACACCGATTGAACAATTATGAAATAATGTTAAACTGCGATATCTACAAAAATGAATACACGAATCCGATTGAAAATATAAATCCACACAAAAGTTAAAAAATTTGCTGAAGTTGTTACTAAATTCGATGGTGAACAATGAGGGTGATAAACGAAGACGTTCATCTGACTATGAAGGCGAGTAAGGATAGGCCGTACTGTTTAAAAATTATGTAAATTTATGCTTAAAAATAATTTATTAAAAATAAACTCTAATTGTAATTGTTGTGAGTGTAATTCTTTTTTACCAAGTAATTGTGATACCCAGACTGCAAAAGTCACTCCCCAGATTGCAGCTATCAGGTAAAAGACAACTTGACTCTGTGGATCTGGTGTCCAAAATAACATGAGTAGTAAATCAGTGATGTTTAGAAGGACTGCTCCTAAGAATATTCCGATCCTAGGAATGAACGGGGCAGCATACACAAAAATAAAAGTCGTTAAAGTCGAAGAAACACCAAAACTTGTAATCACTAATCCAACATTGTGGATGCCGATGCTGCAAGTCACGAATGCCTAAAAGGAACAAGAAAACAAATTCTTTGAAAACGCATTTAAACGGAAACAAGCTCTAAAATAGGAACGCAAGTACATCACCCAATTCCGAAGTATAACGGAATAAAAACAAATAATATTTTTTTTAACAAATTGATCTGCAAACCGTATACACAGTGAGCCTGATTTATTTCGGCTTAATCCATGGTTATGACGTCACGCTAGCACATCCCCATGCTAAAAGTGTAGTCGGTACATATGGTTTATCTGAAAATCCACACACGTCACCGTGGGTTAATTTTGATAACCCACACTTTTTTGCTAACTCACACTTCTTTCAGGGTATACACAATCCCTGCACCACTATGTGACAGCTCCACTGCATGACATGTAATGATACACTTCACGATACAACACAAAATTCAATCAGCACACCCCACCCCATTGCAAAACCAACGTAAACAGGTACGTCTGCAACTGTCCGCATTTTCCGTACAAGCATGAAAAAAACCATTTCGAATATGACGTTGACTGCATTCAGTGCATAAGCTACCCCTAACCCAGCAACCTTCTGTCCCAACGGTACGAAAACTAGGCTGCTGACACTTTGAAATTAATACACCTAAATACCCACGACTCAAGCCCATAGCGTATTTTATAGCCTACTCTAATCTTATTCAACCTATTAAAGTAGGAAAAATACGCCCTTACCTTAAACGCGAAATTCGAAAACTGAGAAAGTACAAGGACGACTTTTCTAGATAGGATCGTGCTAAACCAGAAGTTTCCATTCAGGAATTTACATTAGACGTAATATGTAAAAATGCATAAATTCATTATAATTCACAGATAAAATTTATAAGTAAAAATTTTTAAAAACT
Source organism: Lithobius niger (assembly GCA_023313725.1). Classification (NCBI taxonomy): domain Eukaryota; kingdom Metazoa; phylum Arthropoda; class Chilopoda; order Lithobiomorpha; family Lithobiidae; genus Lithobius; species Lithobius niger. The sequence goes on along the minus strand of JAHWFP010051263.1, from coordinate 7,613 downwards.
AAAATAAGTTGATAAGTTAGCTGGACGTCTCGCCTTACCACTAAAGCACATATCTGTGTGAAATAGGAGGTTAACCAGCGATAATTGTTCGTTTGCTTGAAACTGTGCTGTCCAATGTCTTGCAAGTGGGGAAAAATCACTCGTGCTACGTGCTCGTGATATTTCCCTACCCCTTCAACATTGAACTACACGTTAATCACAAACGATCAATAAATGCCGGTTAACCGCCTATTTCTCACAGATATCTATTACTTATTTTGGATAATTTTCGACATTCTTGTCTCCAACTATGATCGAATGTTTGTCGGTTCAAATCATAGTTGGAGACAAGAATGTCGAAAATTATCCAAAATAAGTAATAGATATCTGTGAGAAATCTGTTTCAAATAGTCCCTGGATTTGAAACCTCATCATCCTTTACTTAACTTCTTTCTCCTTATAAACGTGTAGTAAGGCTTATCGTTACCACCATTAATTTACTTCAGGTGGCTAAAGGCGAAACACAAAATATTCCCTTCCCCTCAACCCCCCCCCTCGAAAAAATCCACTGCCAGTTCGAGGTCACAAACGTTAATACGTAAAGAAACGTCTTTATGTTGTACTACAACATTTACCTCCTCTTACCATATAGTAATTAAAATAGTTATCGATATCCTTTTTTTTCCCCACGGTTCCCCCACCCCCAGTCCTCTCCATGAAACACTTTCATTGCGAATTTAAGTATGAGAAGTTCAGCCCTAGTTTAAAGCTCATTCGTTCCAAAGTTCGTTTAAATCGATCAACATGTCGGCTGTAAAGCAAAACAATAACGATCTTCATCTTCTCCAGATTGGGAATTGAAGGCATCTTTGTGGTTCCATTTTTGAAAACGGTATAATTAAGCGAATTAAATCATGTATTTAAGAAAAAAGCACCAACAGTTGCTTATTTGTAAGAATGGGAAAAACAAACATGGGGAAATGGAAACGATTAGAAAAACACAAAGAAATCACTATAGAAGGAACGGATTTAGTGCTTGATTAGCAACTGAAAAAACTAGCCATGCCACCTGTCGGAGTTTGGCTGACAGGTTGTCTAGCTTCTTCTGTAATTGTAGCATTTAATTCTGGGTATTATGGGCAATCTTTCGTTTTGAACATGACTGTCGGTTTACAGGTACGAACTCGGAGTTCTGCTTTAACCTTATTTAGTTTTCCTTCAACGTCAAATTTATTTAGTAGGCTCAGAATAGAGCCATTTCAGCCATTTTTCTCAAATCACATGAAAAAAATAATTGTTTTTAATAATACAATATGTACAATAAAATAGTTACCGGCGCTTGCAGGTAGCTATCTTGTTTCTAGAATTAATAAACTTACTTTAGTGAAGTCAGCAGTAAAAAACGAATACATGAGTCCAGTGTTGATGGTACATATGATCAGAAGAAGTAAGTTTGGGTTACGTAGGAGTCGAATGGTACCCAGGAGTTGAGAAAGCGAACTTTCTATGCTTTCCTGTCGCTTTGTCTTGTACGACGATAGAAGAGTTAGAATGAAAATTGCCCCAAGAGCTTCTATAGCCAGAGATGTTATGACCAAGTTGACTACATCAGCGTGCGCAACTTCTTTAATGTTGGATTCAGAGAAAGTAGAATTAAGACCTAAAATATACGAGAATAATATTATGTAAAACTTCAGTTGACTACTTAGTAGTCAAACTGTACGTTTCCTTATTGATCTTCTCTGGAAAGCAGAATATAAAAAACTGGAGGAAAAATTACCCAAAGCAAGGAATGTTTTTCGTTTTCTTTAGGTATCGTTTTTTTTTAATTTGATGAAATTTATGTTTTAAAAAATGTGAGTCTACGGACTGGTCTATAGACATGGGAGAAAAAGAACATAGTGAAAGTTTATGGTAGACCACTTTCACAAAAAGGTAATTAGTTAAGGTACAAGTGCTATTTGACGAAAACTTGCATGAACAGGAAAAAGTCTGGATTTTTAAAGGGGAAGAAAAAAGGATGAGTCTAAATAGCATCGAGACAATTGTCTTGGTGACGTTATTCTAACTTCAGATCTGAAGATTCTATACATCTAAAGATATTTATTACTTCAGTATTAAATATCTTAAGAATATTTAATACTGAAGTTAATATCAATATTGAATATTTAATGCTGAAGTATTTGTACTGAACAAAGCAGATTAGCTGGTTTAATTCTTTAAGTATTTATAGTACGTGTAATTATTAGCCTAGCTTTTAAGGGGTCTAAACTTCGGAAATCCAATGGAACCTCCAACCCGTTCAACCCGATTCTTACGGCAATAGTTTGGAGACCCTTTCTATTATAAAAATAAAAACAGTTCAGTATGGGGTGACAGATCCGTGGCAATTTTAATTACATGTGGAAACATTAGGCAAAAGGCAATGAAACGTGTGTATTGTTTATTAAGATAAATATTGAAAGAAAGATAGGTACTACCAGGAGGAAATTAATAAAGTATACTTCCTGGTACCAGTCATCCTCGGCTAGGAAGACACGGTTAATTGGCGGATTGTCCTTCCCTATGTTTTATGGGTTAGGAGTGACGGCGTCAGAACTAAATTGTTGGGGGGGGGAGGCGGCAGAGAACACATCTGGATACAGAGTGGGCCAGGGACTTTTTTTTCAAAGCAGCCGCATTACGCAGTTGTGTTCCGTTTAATTCAACTAAAACGTAACCTACGATTCAAAGCAGTCCAATTTTTTTGCTAAAATACATCCCAAAACACACAAAATAAAGTACTGCAAAGTTGCTACAAAAGTAAATAAATAAATAAATTTAAATAAATAAAAGAAATTAAAACTCACTTTATTCATTTGATGTCAATTAGTCTGCAATTTTTTTCTAGTGGTGACCTGAGTGTTCGGGTCAGGGGGGCCGGCGTGGGGACCGTGAAATATTTGGGAGGGGGGTCATGGCCCACCCTGGCCCACCCCCAGCGCCGCCACTGCGGTTAGGCAAAGCAGTACTACCACATCTAAATAGTCATGCACTTGCATGTTGGCCTTTTTGTGTGTCTGCTTATTTTGAGTTATCGGTTATTTACTAAGCAATATTTAAGTACAGTACCTAGGACAGTCAAACTGGGCCAAATATACGAAGTCATTTATAAGTAGGGACAAAGTAATATGATCACAAGAAGACTTCGTGATACCCTATAGGTGTGACAATTATGTCCCTAGAGTAGGTCTTCCATTCACAAATTATCCTAAACTTATGCAATTCTTTCTGATACACAAAATACTTGTATTGGGATATGACCTTCTCCTAGAAAGACAGCTTGGTTATGAAAGGCTTAATGTAGGCTTATCTTTAAAATAACAATAACCTGTATAATTTGACATGCACCCAACCTCGTGGGATACAGCGCCAGTAACAAAAAACTATGATCGATGTTTGATGAACTATACCATTTGAAACTGACTCAGTCGCACCACAGTAGTTGGCACCACACTGAACATGAGATAATGAATCATTATCGTGTGAAGCGATTACTTGTGGTGATAATATCTGTGACGAAATGATATTTCCCCAAATAGCAGACGTAAGAATGAAGGCATAGAAGACGGAGAAACATTGGGACACGATATTTGTTTTTGATTGTCCTGTAAGTGTGGCGTAACCGGTACCTAAGTCACTTACGATAGTGTTCATCACTGGTCACATGCACGAGTAACCTACTCCCAAAAGAACACAGGCTGGCAGCATTGTTTCAAAAGATGCTGCCAAGTTTGCTACATTAAAAACAGATATGCAGACAGTCGAAAATATCAATGACTATTTGCAACCGATGGTGTTCATAAGGTACGGAGGAAGGAAAACACAAGTAACTACTTGTGAGACATAATCTGCAGCCAAAGCTGTGCTGCCTAACCCTCCTTTGGAATGCAGGGAACTCTGAATGAAGAAGAGCATGCAGTAGCCAGTGGAAAAACACAACACTCCCAAACTAACACCAGCAAAGTTTATCCAGTAGTAGCGTCTTGTAGGAGTGGAATGGTCTACGGCCTACTTTTCGTTCTCTTCGTTGTAAAACATTTTGTCTAGGTAAGTTTGTTTGTTTGGGATTGTAAGGACGATAAAGAATTGTTGTATGAAGTGTTAAGTCGACTTGTCAGGTGAAATTCCAGCACCATTTCACGTTCATAGGAGTGAGATGCAACCAGAACAATCACTTCTTTATTTTGTACAGTATATACTTAGGTGGTTATGTAACTTGTTAGCATTGCTAAATTTAATACTAGTATTTAAAATTTATTATATAATTTAACGATCTGGACAAAAATTAAAAATGGAAGTTCGTGTCAAAACCTCTCTTTCATAAAAAGTAATAGCAGTGCAATTTAGCATTTCGTTGATTTTTAATAATCAATCCTCAGAATCTAGTTACCGAATGTCAGAAATTGAGCAGGAAGATGAAATTGGTGTATAGTGTTTCCAATGCCAGAATTTTTCGCAATAGTGTGTTGCTCAGGTATTAAAACGAGCACAAAAGATAGTATGTATTATTTAAAAGCAAAACTTAAACCTTGATAATGTTATGAATGTGTGATTAGATTTGGTTTGTACAAAATAACGAACCAGCATTTTTCTTCCTGGAAGCTTTTCAATACATAAAAGAGCATTGCAGGCGATATTTAGTTGAGGAAGCACACAACAAAATTGGTGTTCATATCCATCGCACAATCAGAGATAATTGTAGTGGCATCAAATGCGAAATTAGCAGGGTTTGTTAATCCGGACACTATGCCTTGAACCATGTACAACACCGACAATTCGTCAAGGACAATTTCTCACTACAGAATTCATCAGATGTACAATTAATATATTGCACGATCAAATTATCATCTATTAGTTCATCGTGTGTAGAAATTCATTAAGACGACAATTATTAACAACACATTTAACTTGAATTAAAAACATTAAAACATCAAAAGTCCTGTAACGGTCCCATTACTTGCTTACATGTGGTACTTTTACTGTAAAGGTGTTGGTGTGACAACACATATGCATTTGATTCGGGGTTAGATGGAAATTGGCACCTTTGGAATGCCCCATTATAGAGGCATGAGGAGGGAATGGTCACACACATCTTGGGGTTGCCCCTTCGGGAGTTCTCAAAAATGGCTCGTTATTATACACCTTCCTAATTTGGCCATTTCAGTATTTCTATGAAATTGGGATATGCACAGATGATCGTTTGTGATGCATGACCCCTTCTTATGAAAAGGATTCCTCCACCCCAGCACAGCATCTTAGAATGGGATAGACTATAGACGACAGTTCACCTTCTCAGAATAAGAAATTGTAGCTATAGTGATCAGTTTGACTTTATCATGGATCAATAACATTGAAGAAGTTTATTCTTTTTTATTTCATTGGCCCTATAATAGGGCAGAAACTGTATGGGGCGATGCAAGGTGGACAGGCCGTTTGCATCCAATGGGTCCCCAGTCACACAGGCATCTTTTGGAATGAATTGGCTGACAGATTAGCGTGATGGAGGGCTGAGTCATGAGAAAAATGAAGTTAAAGTTTCCTTTGGCGCCACGTGATCTACGTCTAGTTCTCAGAAGCCTTGTTTTGGTTAAGTGGCAGGAGGAGTGGCAGTCTGCGATGAGATTGGCTTCTGTTTGAAGTTTCCCCTACAGATTCTGAGCCGGCAGCTTTGGACCTTCCGTCCAGGCAGGATGTGGGCTCATCTCAAGGTTGAGGACCGGACACTGTTTGTTATGGGCTCATGCTTCTTGCCTTGAGTGGTGCTCTACAACCTCGTGCCGGTGAGGCCATGGTGATGAGGCAGTTGGACACTTTCTTTTACAGTGTCACTTGTAGGCAAATATGTGCCACCTACCTCTATGTGGGGGATCTGTCCAGGCAGGAAGCGTGGCTCATTTCAAGGCTGAGGACCGGGCACTGTTTATTACGGGCTCATGCTTCCCGCCTGGGGTGGTGCTCTACAACTTTGTGCCACTGGCGATGGTGATGAGACGGTTGGCACTGGGCATCTCCCCCCCCCCCCCATGTTGAGTGCCCCCAGAACTTCCTTGCAAGGGTTTTGATCGTTCTGTGTGGACACGTGGAGGTTTGGGATCCGGTGAGGCAGGATGGGAATTCAAGGGTGTATTGGCGGGGGTGGGGGGGGGGTAGAAGAAGGGAGAAAGGCTTTCCCGGTTACACTGTGCCACTGCCATTGTTCCGGTTGGGTGCTTGGCCTCTATGGTTAGGTTTTGTTTAGTATTAGTTTAGTTTGTTATTAGACAGAGTACATTATGATGTGTAGACCTTTAGGCCGCAGTAAATAAAATCTACCCCCAAAAAACACTTGTTATGAATTCTTGCCAAGCTTTTCGGCTGTGTGAAGTGTCGTGATATCAAATGCCAAGGTCTTTCACCAAGCTAGTTCCACTGAGTAATAGTTCGAAGGTTAAATGAAATATATGAAAATTGCTTACTGTGCAATTTTCAATTATTTCATTTAACGTTTGAAGTCTTAGTCGGTGGGATTAGCTTGGCGTTTGATATCACGACATAACACGGCCGAAAAGCATGGTGGGAAACCTGAAAAAGTTTTGTTTTGGGGTAAATGTTAACCTTTTTGGTCCAAATTGATGAAATCCATTTTTTTTCGTAGCAATTATGCAATGGAAGCACCAATCTAGTTTTTTTGGTCCATTACTTTTTTTTGGGGGGGGGGGGGGGGGGCGACGGGGCTTTCGTTAGATTTTGAGGACCGCAGTCACCTTCTTTTCATATGATTAGTATTTCTTATTACTACTGCAGTATCATCTTGCAAACGCACGATGACATTTTGCAAAGCCAAAATGTTGAGTTTGGCATTGTTGTTATTACGCAATATGCCAAACTGAACATTAAATAAATCCGTGCGTTTGCAAGGAGATATTGCAGTACTAATAAGACACTAGTTGTTCCCCGGCCTAACATACGCCGGTCTAGCTGATTCCCGCTGATTCAACTCGGCTCTAATAGTCAGCATTATTTAACTGTAATTGTTAACGCGCACATCCGTCCGTACAGTTAACACTCGCTAAAACCCTTTGACCCTTTGATCCAGTTTGATTAGGTTTAAGGAGGGCGCATAACTAACGGTCTTGGCCACAATAAACGCATTTCCATTTCCAGTTTTTTCTCTCTGGCTTCCCGTGAGTTTCAACAAGGACAAGGACAAGGATCAGGATCTGTTGTATTAGTTGTACGCGGTGACGTCATTGTCTTGTTATATTATTCTGTATCAGGGCGTGTGGCATTTGGCCAGGGCTCCTGTAGAAATAAATTCAAATTCAGTTTGCTCATTAAGCCAAATATATATATAGACTAGCTGAAGCTCGTGCTGTGCACGGGTGGTGTTTGATGCACCATTTGCAACATTGGAACGGCTTGCTCTCTCATGTGTTTGTTGCGGAAGGCGTGTATCCCCTTTCTGTATTTTTGTACACACTGGCTAACAAACGCTGATTTTCGTTCGCTTCACTCACTCATTGAGCACTTCCCCTTACCCGGACTCCATGGACTTTCATACGAATATTTCCACCAGACGGCGTCATTTCAGTGATGGCTTTCTCATTTTTTTT
>JAHWFP010051262.1:0-21439 GCA_023313725.1 Lithobius niger | reverse complement strand
ATGCCGCCAAGCTGTTACTGTTTCATTCGAAAAGGGGAATGCCGCCATGCTGTTACTGTTTCATTAGAAAAGGGGAATGCCGCCAAGCTGTTACTGTTTCATTCGAAAAGGGGAATGCCGCCAAGCTGTTACCGTTTCATGCGAAAAGGGGAATGCCGCCAATCTGTTTCATGTTAGAAAATATAACAAAAATTTCCGATGTTCGCAGTAGTAGCTATACGGCTACGTTGTAAATAAATAGATAAAATCTAAGTCATGAACATGTCATCGCTATTTTGCATTATTTTCAAGTTCTGTCACTCCGTGACTGCAAAAGTTTTGATTCTGCGCTATACTAGCTGCTAAATTGCTTAAACGCTACTTAGTGCTGCTGGTTGCCTCGAATCGCATGCCTAGCTTATTTCCCCCCCCCCCCCCCTCCCCCGTCCCCAACATGGATCATGTAATGGCTAAATCTCTGTTGGTCGGTGATGACTGAAGTTTATGATTGGGCCTAAACGTGATTTTTCTTTTTAGTTGGGATAATTTGCTGGGCTACTCCAACAATATGAAAAGTGACTAAGTTGAAAATAGTTCGGCCTATAGGCAAAAGATAGTAGCAAATTGTTGAATACCAATTTCTTGTTGAAGTGGCACTTTTACACATCTGCACGGTAGAGGAGTTAAGTCAATACACAATTAAAAAAAAAGGAGTGATATCAAAAACCAAAACTGGTTAAAGGGGCCGCCAAGCTCCGAATGGTTCGGCCCTTCAAAGAAGTGCTATCAACACACCAAAACATTCGCCAACTTAATCGCACCGAATAACACTTTGGACGTTAAATAAAAACTTGAGTATTGCTACCGAAAGTAGCAATGTTCCAGTTTTTATTTAACTTTCGAACTAATAAGCGGTGCGATTAACTTGGCGAATGTTTTGGTGTGTTGATATCACTCCTTTGAATGGCCGAACCATTCGGAACTTGGCGGCCCCTTTAACCAGTTTTGGTTTTTGATATGATTAAACCTTACCCCAACCCCAATCACAATTTGGTTAGAGTTTATTAATAATATACAAGTTTGTTGTAAACGCAACCGGAATGGCAAGGACCTGGTGGTCACTGCCATCCGAAGTTAAAACAAAAATTAAAAATTGTAAAATTTAAGAGTTTCAAAGTTTAAAACGAAGGCGATTGCCTGGCTGTAAAGGAAGGGTTGATAGTATAGGGTTGGGGTCACGAATGCCTTACCACCAAGGTTAGACTACCAGGGACACAGTGGTCCCCGATGGCATCGCCAAACGTGAGGGACGAGTGAGGGGAAAAGCCGTACCATTATCAATGTTTAAAAAAAAAATAAAAAAAAAAAATAAATGCATTGCAGTTTAAAGCCTGGTCTAAACCAGTCAATCATAATCAAGAAAAAATAAAAATAAAAAAAGTTCATCATAATAAAAAAAACCATGTTCACCAGGAGAGACATGATCATGAACAAGCGGGCATTATTGGGATACACCAGTCTGTTGCTGGTATATTTAGGCTAAAATCACTAAAATTGTGGGAGTACTAATTTTTACAGGTCCATCGATATACATCACTTCTGGCAGGAACGGCAAGAGGACTAGTTCTAATAAAACAAGTAGTCTTTTGAATTTTATTTTCAACTAGAGGAAGCCCGTGCTTTGCACGGGGCCGGTCACATTTTCCCGGCACTCTTCCCGAAGACTTGTCAGATTGATCGACCACTCATGCCTGGCTCCTTTTTGACTGCACGTAGAGTGGGAGAGTACATTTTCAATGCAGGCGCGAGGAGGGGAGAAGTAGTTTTCCTTTAGGCTTTCCGTTTCCTTTTAGCCGGTCTCCGATAATATTATAAAGATTTGCGTCAGTAGGTAGCGCTCCTGTGCCACTATATATATTTTAAAATTAGGAAATGTTAAAAATTAGTAGTGAAATGAAATCAAATCAGGGAAGTAAAAAAAGGGAATTCCTTTTTTGCACCGGGAAAAAAAGGGAAATTTTGTCTTCAGTCGGGGAAATTCTGTAAATGAGAAGTGGAAGTGGGCGGTAGTTGGGGACCGTTTTCGACCTGCATCCACCGGGAAACGCAGCCACCACGTCGCTGCGTATATGCGTTGTGAATTTTCATCCTGGGTGTATCCCATCGTGAGGCAATGTCCTTGGTCTTTCCATGGGTTGCCCCAGCGTATTTGAAAATGGAGGTCTCAATCATGCTCGTATTTTTCTCTGATGTGATGAGGTGGAGCGGACATGGTTCCTTCAGCACGTCCACCAATGGCCGCCTTTGTTAGTGATGGTGACGGGAGGTGGCAGGCAGGCAAACCCTTTCTTCCCAGGCTTCCTTGACGACTTGATGCGGGTATTGTGCGCTCCTGTCTCTCAGGGAATGCAGCCAGGATAGCTTTGAAGCTGCCGACGTGGTATGGGATTAAGGAAACTGGATGAAGCCAAGTCTTTGCCTTGAAAGTTGGAGTATGTATGCTATGGAGTAGTGGCTGGCTGCTTTCAGCACGTGGCGGTGCGAGTTTCGCTATCTTTTTTTTTTTTTTTTTTTTTTTTTTTTTGTAAATACGGTCACTCTTTTTTTATTTTTTGGCATAACGAAACCAAAACGATCTGCATTATACTAAAACGAAAGCAGCGTTCGTTCCCACCAACCTGGAGAACCTGGAAAGTTCTGGGAATTTAAGTTTGAAAGTCTCAGGGAAGGGCTGCCACCAATGTGAAAAATGAGGAAAAATGTGAAATTCTGGCTCTCCAACACAAGTGTGATAAAATGAGAAAAAATTGTGAAAAAATTAGAATTTTGTAGATATTAGTAAAAAAAAAAATGTGCAATATGCCATGAATAATAAGTAAAATAAACCAATCATCGCTCTTCCAACTCCATTTTACGTACTCGGTGAATTTGGTTAAGTTTTCAACGGTCTGGATGAAGACATACTAAATATGGAGAGGCAGCAAAAAAAAAAAAAAAGCAAAAGGCCGCAGCTTCTACCTAAAAAAATTAAAATATAAAGTGATATAACCTAAGCCTATAGCCTTACATTCGTTCCATGCTACCAGAGACTAAGTCCAAACAGGCAACTTGATTCAGACAAGAACAAAGCAAGGTAAAAGAAAATAAAGGTGAAAAAAAAATACAGTCTCTGCTGTAAAAATTGTGAAAAGTTTTGGAAGCCAAGGTGCGAAAATGTGGAAGTTTTAATAAAATGTGTGCGAAAAATTGTGGAAAAATAAAAACCTGTGATGTGAAATTTTGTGAAAAACTGTTGTATCCCGGTGACAGCCCTGTCAGGGAATTCACTGACTTTTCACAATAAAATGTTAAGGCATAGTGGTAAAAATAAAATACTGGTTGGTGACGACGTCGCATTAGCCAAATTTCCCCAAAAATGAACTTATCACGGTGCCACAAAGATAATGCTAACACTGAAAACACAAGAATTTAACATGAAGTAGTGAAGTAGGTAGGCGTGAGACAAAAATGTTTGTTTTCATTTGAAGAATTACAACTGTGTTTCGTTTATGATAGGGGTGTCCTCTTGACTGGCAAGAAAACTGCAATTTAAACATGAATTTAGCAACAAAAATGTAATTTTCGGCTCGGAATTTAGGGCTTGTTCGCAACAAAAATGTTAAACCATTCAAAAAGTTGGGAGCTGCCACTATTGTCCCAAATACAGCATCTGTCCTAAATTGCTGCATCTATCCCAAATACCGGGCCGAAAATTTTGCCGCATTAACAGCAGGGTTACCAGAAGGGCAAGCCACTTATACTGGACCCGTAGAAGTGTTTTCCTGATTCATTCTTTAGTCTCTATTTAAAAAATTTCTGGTCGTTTCAAAAAAGCCCGTAGACGTATCTTACCAAGGATGGGCCTGAAGTGTGCAGGGGAACGAGCCCTGACCGCTTCGTCAGGAAGAGAGTGCCACTCAGATATAATTCGAAGTGAAAAGAAGTGTTTTCTGCAGTCGCAATTAGCCGATTGTATTGCCAGTTTAAATGAATTGTTTAGTTGTTGCCAAATTCATGTGCTTGTGAATTTTCTCGCCACCCATAGGGTAGACCTATCATAAACTACTATACTGCAACTCACAAGTTAATTTTTCAAGACCAGGCCTTATTGTATTTAGGCTAGGCTTCGAACAAAAGAACATTTATTAAAGTTCAATTTTTTTTCCAATGATTTTTTGGGAAAGGGACAGCATTTTCGGCCTTAAGGTCGACCTCCCGTGTGCAAACAGCATCCCACGGCTCCACAAGCTCACCCAGTTGTCATATTGGAGACCTTATACAGAAGGATCCTGGTCCATTAGTTCTGTTGGGCTGCGTAAAATTTTCCCAGTAACCATCTCGACGACGTCTTTATTAAGGACAGAGGATATATATATTCATAGCGCATTTTAAGAGCTGAAACATTTGCGTGGTGAGACTCATCCCTATACCTACTTAATGGACCCACTTTGCAAGGTCACCGCAGTCAATTAACTCGACCCGAAATAGGAGATATACCACTTAAGAGTTCAGGTTTTTCAATTACAAGCGGGTCCCTCCAAATCACCCAATTCCCAGTCCAGCACCATCTTCTTTGAGCTTGATGTTCCAGTGTACACGTCGTGGTGGAGAGTGACGTGTTGTACGTATAGAGTGCAGAGTTCGCGCTGACTTATTCGCATTATAGAGTTGATGAAGGTCCTTGGATGGAGTGATCGCATTCCGGTCACACGCGGGTCCGGCGATAGCCGCGGTGGTCAGGTGTTGAAAAACTGTATGGCACTTATTATTGACTCGTTTTTCAGCTTCGTTTGCATAACTCCACTGACAGAGGTCGCATTTAGATGCCCCGTCGAGGCAAGCCGCTGTCGGCGATATCTCATCCCCTGACGCATGAAGGAATTCGCCAATGCTAACAAACGAAAGGGAAGGGAGGCCTTGGTCGTCACTAAAATCTAGCGTGGACCATCCGACTTCTTTCGAATGCTGATGTAAGAATGATTTTCGAACTTTAACTTAAATGTAGTTCAGACGCCTGCAAAGAGGGATACTACACCAAAAGCAGGGTTGCAAAAAAAAAAACCAAAAAAACAATGGTATACGTAGAACAAAATTAATTAACGGTACAAGATGGCAAACGTACTCGTTGAACTACATGGAGTAAAGATAAATTAACCCACTGGGAAAGCTAATACTGGCATGGTTATGGAAGTACAACTTAATTCATGCAATCGAAAAGTACACAGAAAGAGAAAAATTGAAATACATATGACGGAACTGCAAAAATAAGAAAATGAGGAGTTCGATAAAAAAATATGAACAAAAATAAACTCTAGATAGTGAAGTGCATGCTGCTCTGAGTAAATACAAGTCAGCATACGTTCAAATCAAAAAGTACATGAAGGATTAAAGGCAGGCAAATCAAAAAAATACGATGATGGTAAACTCGGGAAGAGAGGAACAGTATAGTGTCCGCGGCCTGTCTTCTTGAGTCCTGCAGATATTTATGAGCGGCTACATCTTCCTGGAAGGGGCGGCTTTAGTCGACGGCCGCCATTGTTTTTGTAACCATCTCGGATATCAACAAGGCACTCTGCTACTAAAAACACACAATTGATTATCTGTGTCGTTCTGGGGCGAACTCAAGATAGGCCGCGGACACTTTAGTTCGAAGCATGTAAATATAAAAAAATTTAATAGTTACATCAAACTGATTAGGATTTGCGTGCAGTGTTTGTTGGTTTTTTTTTGAAGTTATTGACGGAGGAGGCCATAACTATCGACCCAGGAAGGCGGTTCCTAAAAGAGATGAGTCGAGCATATCTCTTCCCATTCGTGGGTATGAAAGAATAAGCTTAAGAGGATGACCTCTTGTGGCTGAATAAGTGTTTCCAAAAAGGAATTGAGAAGGGGAGGACCTCCGCACCCTTGCTGTAAAATTTTGCATAAAACTTAGTGAGCCAGTACGCATAAATCGCAACGGGTTTGAAGGCGAATGAGTTGTTGCGGTAAGAAATATTATACAGACCACATACTCTTGGTAAAGCAGCGCTGAACCTACCTGCTCGAGTGCCTTGTGATCTTTTCTGTAGTATGGTCACCAAAGTCAACAGCGTCTTCAAGAATAGGTGGTTTTCTTTCTGTCCTGGAGCGAGCGACGGCGAATGCTCGACTGAGTTGGATTTTGTTTATAAATAAATAAAAACATTGAACTTTAATGGTCTGGATGACGGAAGGGCGTTGGACACTAAATCCTTTCCTTGTTAGTAAAAAGAGAGAAATATCATGAATGGTGATTTCGTTTAAGAAACCTAGCAAGTGAATGTTCTTCCAAACAGTGTTCAGACACGCTCGCGGAGGGTGCGGTGACAGCAACTTCGGGAAGGGAGTTCCAACCTCCGACAACGTGTGACACAAAGAGAATCTCCTACAATCTGCGCGCGAAACGGGTAGGCTAAGTTTACGTGAGTGGCCCCGGTTAGTGTTACAACTTGCAAATAAGAAGAATGGCACATCAACTGAGAGCAGTCCATGCAAGATTTTGAATGTCAAGACGAGGTCCGCTTTCAGGTCTTTACAGTTCGAGGGGTCAAGGTGGGCTATAAATAGCCTTGTGTTAAGAGTGTAATTTCGATACCCATTTACGTTGCGAATAAAACAGCGTTGAACAGCCTCGAGCCTGTCAATATCCTGCAGAAGATTAGGCGACCAGACTGGGTTTGTTTGTTTGATAATCGGTTCTAGAATGAACTGTTTTATTGTTACGATTTTTGTGTGAATCTTTTTTTTTTTTCATGTTATAATGAACCGTATGGTCTAAGTTTTACTCGCTTTGCTACTACCTTCTTGTCTAATTTTTTAAATAAAAAAAAATTGAAAAAAAATTGCAGTTGCCATCCAGATGTAGTTATGATGCCAGACCTGCAGAGTGTGTATTTAACTGTAATTGACAAATTAAAAAAAAAATGCAAGTGATTTGGTCAGGGATATTTAAAAAAATACGTCGGGGAAAATCTGGGACAGTCAGGGATATTCATTATCATATACGTGTATGAACCTTGACGTACCGGTAGCATCATTGGAAGAAATATTAGCGAAGGTTGAACTAGTTGCAGAGAAGACTAGGAAAAGAGAAGACATTTTGAAATTTAGCTCCTTTAGAAAGTTATAAAGGGAAAAAAAGCAGAATTGCAGAAAATGTATTTAGAACTAACTGAAGCTTGAATAAACTTGGCCTGAACTCTCCTACGTCGCAGAAATATTTGTCTGTGTAATTTGTTAAAGAATGGACCTTACATAGCTAGTACAGGTTCAAATATGAAATACAACTTTTCAAAAAAGTTCTTGATTTTTGGAAAGAATCCCCCGTATAAACCCCGTCACATATTAATGAAAATCTTAAACAGGGTGTGGCAGACGATGCAAGCCATTAACTTGCGAATGGCTGTTACGCATCATGTCGGTATAGAGCAGTGTCATTTGCCGCCATATTGGCACCAGTATGGGTTTTGGAGGGCATAACTACAAGTTGCACTACATAAAAATGGAGCGAAAAACAACGGAAGAGCGGATTTCTTAGGCTTAAAATAACGTTGTTTTCTCCAACAACAAAAATCGCGCATTTTAGGTCTAAGAAAACACTCTTCACAGCATCGGCTTCAGTATGACACCCTTCTGTTTCTCTCTGCAGTGCCCCTTGCAGCTAACCCATTAAGGCTCCAGCATAGAGTTATATACAATAATATTACGTCGTGTCACTGCTCTATATGGGCGAAAATTGGTGGTTTGCTTGCCGGACCGGAAACGAGAGTGATCCTCTTTTGAACTTCACAAGTTGCGACATAAAAGTGAATTGTGAAATAATACGTAAACAAAAAACCAAGAAGCCTTAACCAAGAAATTGAATAAAAATCGGATAGCAATTGCTGCAGTTTCTAGGATTTTGCGTATAATTTCCGCAGCATACGATCGTGTGGTGGAGTCCAAGGTTGTTGATGTTAGTGATGGCTAGGGGCGAAAGCTGGTAAGTTTCAGTAGCTTAAGCGACACTACTCGTAAATAAAGGGTCTCCCCTTTTTCTCACGAAATGAATCTGTTACATTTAATGTTATACGGAAGATTAAGGTAAGAAAAAAAGTGAAAGTTTTCAACAAATTTTAACAGGAAGTCTGAGCGTTGCATGACAAGCACGTTGTAAATATACCCGACCCAAATGGAAGTGATGAAATACTGGCCTCTTCATTTGGCTATTTCCCACGTGAAACGTTCTACGTTTAATTAAACTTAAAATTAAACATGTTGAACGATTCGCTCACTCTGTTGGCGTTGATCCATTCAGTTTAATCCTTACTCACAGCAGTACAAAGGTATAACGTACCTATTGATGGCCTTCAGACTCAGTGACAGGGTTCAGACAAAACCTGGAGAACCTGGAAATCTCACGGAAATTTCAGAGAAAACAAAAAAAAATTTTTGAAAAGCTGGGAAAAGACAGGGAAATTTTGAAAAATGCCTGTCTGTTTGATCTGTAAGTTTCATTGAATGAGCAGATCAGAAACAAATCCTAGGCTAGTAATAAATATTGTGATTTGTGCTTTAACATGTTCCAGTCTTTTAGATATAAATTCAATAAACCAAATCGCAGACTAGTACCGATATCTGTGATGAAAATGTGTTTAGTCCCGCCTGGACTAGTTTCTAAACATCTGTTTTTTGGGATGTGGGATTATTTACGTATAATTATTAATAAAAACATTAGCTACTGCCTGTTTCCGTAACTAAACATCTTATAAACACCTGGAAATTGCCAGTGAATGCACCTGGAAAACCTGGAAAAGTCAGGGAAATTGACAATTTAAAAAATTGTCTGAACCCTACAGTATCTTGAAAGGAACAGTCGGTAAATCGGAATTGATAAATGCTGTAAGACTAAGGTGTTCGGTTGGGGGGAGGGGGGATGAGGGAATGAACGCCCGTGCAGCTGCACTGCCTGCGCATTCGATATCTGCGCTGCTGGGCAGAGCGATTTCAGTACACTAGTATTCATGGACGAGAGTTCCCGAGAGCTGACGTCATATGAAGCGGTTCAGTACGAAATGGTAGTGCGACAATGACGTAAAACAATGTCTCGGTCAAAAAAAAAAAACCCGTGTTCTTGCCGCGTAGGTTTTGTAGTGTATGCATTGTGCCGCATGTCGAAGCGGTGTGACTCCTGTGTCTGTATGTTCAACCGGAAGCCGAGGGAAAAAAATCCCTGTAAAATAGTCGCAGAAAAAAAAATCTCACGGAAAATAAATCCCCGAAAAAAATACCAAGAATGTATTAAGAAAATGTTTGCCCTACGCAAGATCTAAGAAAGATATTTAACAAAAATTAAAAACTAAAAACTATCCATAACCTTTAGACATTTCTACTTGAAAGAATGTGTGATTGGTTGCTGTTTCTGGTGGTATCAATACAGCCGCAGCGAGCGCAGCAGCTTGAGGAAGAGTACACACATGTCGGCAATCACAGAATTTATAAAATTTATAAATATAACTAAACATGTTGTAAATAAAGTTTTGCAGCGACTTTTTCTTTTTGTACAATGTTTTGTTTTATAATTTCTTGTATGGTACCTACATGCCACACGCGGGCATCAGCTTTTGTGGGTTGTGGGCACATACTGTATTGTTATACTGCAATTGTTTATTGTAATAAACTAACTTACTTACTTAAAAAAAAATATATATATATATATATAATTTCTTTTGGATGTTATTCCTTTTCATGTATTAGACGCAAGTTCGTTATATTTCAGCATCCTCTTCAAAAGTTACTCAAGTGCAGTCGTATTTTTTTTATTAAATTTTAATTCTACGATCTTGCATAGTATATTTTTCTTAAATTTAATCCTCGTGATATTTTTCCCCTTGGAATTTTATTTGAGAATTTATATTCCGAGGTTTTTTTTTCCATAGGATCTTTTTTTCCAGGGGGTAGTTTGCGGAGATTATTTAACCCGGTGACTTCGTTTCTGGGGGATATTTTTTTCCATCCGATGTTTTTTCAGGGAATTGATTTCCTGGGCTCGTTCAACCGTTCCTGCTGCTAACCATCTTAGATTTTTTTTTTTTTTATGGAGTTAACAATTCAGATATGGTCGTCTTCGGTTTCGGTATGCAAACATAAATGATTGCCAATTAATCAAGGCGTATATCCGCTTGATTGCTTTCATAAGTGATGAGCGATCTACGTTGTTACCTGTCCTGAATTTTTTTTTTGCTACCGGTTTCGCGTGTTGGTTGGCATATTTGGCCTGAAGTCATTATTTTAACGGCTTTATTGAGCTTGTGACTTTTTTCTTATTATATTGGTGGGGTTTATAGAAGGGTTCCCACGACTGGACGTGAAAACTAAGTATCTGAATTTCAAAATATGACAGAACATAATAAGAGAAGAGGATAGAAATTTATTTTCGTGTAAAAAAAAAAAACATGGAAATTTAGCGGTAAAAATTCCAGTGCATTACGCAACTGGTATCCCTTAATGAGCGTTACGCCATTTCAAATGATTTCAGTCAATTAACCTATACCTCAAGTGAACAGCAAATTAAGCCAAGTCCATTTCGACCCAAGTTCCACTCAGAAGCTATTTCTTTCCAGATCAATTTCAATTCGAATTCGTGAGTTCCAATTCATTTCCAATCCATTCATTGCCATGTTTCAATTCACCGTTGTATTTTGTATTTGCTAATTTAAATCAATTCCATTCAGTTATTTTTTGTTCCTCATTCTGACAATTCGATTCGAATCGTTGCCTTACTTTTGCTCCAATCTTAGTTCCAGTCATTTTTGAGGAAATATTTTAACCAATTCCATTCAATTCAACCTATGTCCTGCTTAATTTCGGGTAAATCGTGGCAAAATTTGCGGAAAACTTAAATGGTTTTGGTGTTGAAATTTGGCATAATCGATTTGATTCTTCATAGCTTGAATTGCCATCATCCTTTGTGTCCATTGTTATGCTGGTTGCATTCGTGAGCTGAAGGCCCAGTAGGATTTAGCTTTTAAATAAATTAAATTCAATTTTTGCTACGACTGCTGCCCTTTTTCTCCCCTTAAACCATGGGCAATGGCTGTTTGCCGTGACGTCACCATGAGTTAGCCAATGACGAACGAGAACAACGGCTGTTTGGCCGTCTGATTGGACTAGCCCAGTCACGTGATATGCACGTCACACCAAACAGCCATGGCGTGTGGTATAGTCGCCTACTAAACAGACAGAAGAAAATTTCGTGCGAAACGATGCAGTACTACGTGCTTACAAGGTCAAAATAGTTGCACTCAGCAGTGATGATGGGTGTTATAGACTGGTTTTGAAGTCATTGGTAAACCATCCTGTGGCGCCACGCAGCCACGAGTAGTCAGTCTGGTTAGGACTTTAGTCTCATTTTTTCTTCGACATATTTTTTTTTCGTGCTAGCTCTTGCAAAACTGCTCTTGAAATACAGCAAAACTTTTGTATAAACCTCAATAGTGTTAGACGGTAAATCGGTTCACACGGTGTACCGCGGTACCAAAAATGCAACGGTACCAAATAACGGTATTTTAATTTGAAAAAAGATGCTAAAATTATAACAATAGTTCATTTAGTCCCTGAGCTGTACGGCTAAAAACAATGCAACAATCAGTTAAAGATCAACTCAACAATGGTAAAATCTAAACAATGCACAAAGTCGAGCCAACTTTGCCTTACTTTGATGCTACAACCAGTGTTTGTTTATGTTTGCTTTTCAGGTTGAATAGCATGTTAACTACAAATTTTCGAGCACACGCATTATCTTAAATTATGGGGGAAAAATCAATGAAACTTAATCAACAAAACACATCTTTCAATAAAATGCGTAGTTATTTAAAAATTGGGTGTTGGCACCACAGCACTATAATACCGTGTTCTGCCTAATTCATAAGTACCGGAGAAAACCGAGTACTGGAGTGCTAGCTTGGTACCACCCAACACTAAACCTTAATATTATCTATTCTGGGACTCAAGATGACAAGTGGAATTTTTTAGTCTACTTGCTGCTCACTTGTCATTCCTAACTGTTCACAACTTTGGCTCCATTGTATTTCTCATTTACTAATTTTGGCAGCTCATTTCTGTTTCTGCAAGACCTTCTTGAATTTTGATTTCAACTCCTCAGAACATTCCTAGATATTCACAGATATTCACACGGAACGTTGTGTACCAATCGTGTGGAATTTGGATGCATTGACTTTTTCCCTCACAGGTTTAAAAAGACTAAATTATTTCTTACCATTACGAGCGTTTGATGGAATTCAGAAATGTGCCTACAAGAAGAAGAAAAAAAAATGGCTGCCAGGGTTGTTTGTTTATTGGGCACAAAACACGGACAAATACTTTGACATTGGCTGCACTTCGTGAAACAGTGACGACAATAATTTTAAAACAAGTTTGGGCCGTCCTAAAAAATGTACAAATTGGCGAGGAGATAAATTTGTTTGAGCCTCGCTTGGGAATCTTGTTCTAAGTTTGGTGATCGATAACGATCTGCATTCCGTTGGTAACAATGATGGCCTGAATGCGATGGCTAAAAGGAAAGGAGGGTTTGTCCAACACCTGGTCTGTCTGTCTGTCTGTATCTTTAGACCTTTGGTCCTGAGACATGTTTGCTGGCCCTTGTTGGATGAGACGTGGTCTTCGTCTTTTAGATTGTGATTTCTTAGATAGCATCTTTAAAAGCAGTCGATGTAGGCTGCAATGTTTTGTATACTCTGCATTTCAATGAGTCGTGTCCTCGTTCTTGGCCTTGCATTGATGCTCTTGCCGTATTAACGCCAATCTAAGAAGTTCGCATCTACGTGTGGTAGGGGCGCATTTAAGCAACAAAACCTTCCTCTCCAAAGTAGACAATTATAGAAAAACGCAAAATTTTGACCGAACCCGGAATTAAATGCTACAGAAGCGTTTTTGTTCTCAAATGACAACTATATGTATGTGCAGAAAAACATGCTCAAAATCCCCCATAATCCCGTTGAAGTTATGGCCGCCATCTTGGAAAATGGCGGCCGGATTTCCGTTTTCTTCATTTATCTCGAAAACTATTCGTCCTACAGAAAAAATATTAAAGCCAAAAATCGAAGGACTCTTTGTTGAACGCTTCCATAGCAGTTAATTCCGGGTGTAAGTAGAAATCTACCCGTCTAAAGCTGTTTGCCAGTGAATCGTTTTTAAAAATTTACAATGAGTTTCCAGTTTCTTCTTAAAAAATGCGGCAATACATGAACAATTAAATGGACTGGAAATAACCAAGATAAAGAACTAAATATACCAGTAATTTAAAACACTGCTACGACATCGTCGTTAAAACACCAGACAGCAGTTTTTTTTTCTAAATATTTGTAATGAGCCTCCCCGCCTTCTCGTACAAATGTGGACACATTTGGTACGGAACAGCACCGGTATCGCGCTATCTCTCGTGAGTTGTTCCCCGTTGTAAACATTGGATTGATGCTGTTCTGAGAGATTATTAAGTTATTAAGGTTATTTATTCAACATAACCATTTGCTCAAGTTGAATAAATCTACAGCTTTATACACTTTAGCAGATTAATAAACTGACTCGGTATTTACGGGCCTGTCAGCTTTAAGTTGTGCTTATCGTTAAGTTTGGAATTCTAGACATGGAATCCTAGACAATCTAGCTTTTGTGAGTGTTATTAATATGTTAATGCATGCTTACTCGTAATGGTCTCGGAAATTGCTGTTGATTGTTAGTGTTAACATGTCTTTTAAACAGGGTTATTACTTTTATAATCAAGTGATTTTGATCATTGACTAAGTTTTCAAGTTGTTCAAGTTTTCATTTAACGTCCAAAGTATTATTCGGCAAAATTAAGTTAGCAAATGTTTTGGTGTGTTGATATCACTCCTTTGAAGGGCCGAACCATTCGGACTAGGCGGCCCCTTTTACCAGTTTTGGTTTTTTTTAAATTGTGTATTAAACTCAACTCCACTACCGTGCAGATGTGTAATAAGTGGCACGTCAACAATACTCAAGATTATAATCACTTGAGTAAAATTAAAATTCACCTGTTTATAATCAGGGACCCTGCAGGTTTGACACAAAACTTTTGATATACAAGTAAAAAAAAAGAACTTAAACAACCAAAATAAAATACACTGCTCTTTAATCTTGTGCAGTCAGGTACGTATGTCTTTTACTTTTTTGGCCTGATCCACGCAAAAACACGCAATAGTCTAGGAACAACCAAAGTAGGAAAATTATTGGCAACATTCAAACCCTTGAATCCAGGGAAAAACTAAAGGACTTTGCAAACTTATGTACTTCTAGGAGGCAATCACCAACTACAGCTGACGTGACTGTGTTCATTTAATCGGCTTATTCATGAGGAATTAATGCACCAGTGTGTTACAATACCTACACCAACTTTACTAAGTAATATTATTGAATACCAGTTGCGGTGTTCGTGTTAATAATGAAATTTACACGTGGTAACCACGTTTTAAACTGTTATTACTTAGAAGTCTATAGGTATTGGCATTTGGCAGTTGCAACTGCCAGGCAAGAAATAAAGCAAACTCTAGCAACTTAAACTATTTCATAATTGTTGTTGTAGTCTTGCATGTCATTAAAATGTTATTATAATCAAAATAATTTTGATTATAATCAACACTTGAAGCCTGTTTAACAGCTTGTTGTTTAAAATCTTTGGCAGTTTACGGGCAGCTTGGGGGTTTAACTCCTAAATTATTATGTGTAAAAGCATAATGTAGTGTTTTCATTTATGTGACTTCACCAGAGACCATGTAGGAAACATTGAACTCTTAATTGCAAAGCACGAGTTCGTATAGTTATGGCTGTTCCTTAGCATTGTTGAAACATCAGCGTCTAGGTGGTGGGCATTGCTTGTCTGGAGCACATTGATGTCATTACCTCCTCTGGAGGAAGTTAGCGAGCGGTCCTGTAGGAGAACTATCGTGACGTCACGGATGTGCAGGTGGGGTTTTGGACCGACTTAGCCTAACCTGTCACGCATGTGCAGTAGGTATGTCACCGCTGACGTGAAGCCCTGAAACTTTTGGTGCTACTTGACTCGTATATAAGGATCGAGGATTCTGCTTGTTGCCATCTTCCATGAGCATTAGCGGCGGAACAGTATGCTGGAGTCGATGGGACTCGAACGATGAACTGGTAGCCTGTCCCATTGGTAGCTCTCTGAATGCGGAGGCTGTAGGTGGTAAGATATATCGCAGTCGCTATTTATTATTAACGCGTTGACTACATCGGGCAGGGATCCTAGCTGCCTCTTTTGTACGCCAGTGCATTACCTTTAACGTGACCGTTCGAAATTGGTATATAAATTTGGTTTAGCTCTAACAGCAGTTATCCTATTTTGTATGAACCTGTTTCAACTAACTTGGCAAATCAACTGATGGTTAGCAGGACTGACTCATATGTCAGAGATTCCGGGTTCGAAACTGACTTTAGCCAACCCTGTATTTTCAGGAAAAGAAGGACCCTCTGATGTTTCGTGTGCCTGTCGATTGCGGCATGTAAAAGATCATAGGAATTTCCAATTGGAATTACCTAGAAAAATTGCCCCTCCCTCCTTCCGACGCCATGCAGGACGCCTCAATCAAACCTCCAAAAGTATTACATCTACAAACAGGGTTTGCACAAGGTTTATGGAGTCCTTGAATTCATTTTTGAAATTTGTACAGTGATTTAAAATAATGCCCTAGATTTGAGCCAGGTAAAGACCAACTTGCAATTTCTTTTAAATAAAACTGGTACGCTTGTCATTTAATGTGGCTTAGCTTCTCTTTTAAATTTCGTTACTCCACGCGTTTTAATCAGTTTACTAAGCTTAATGCGAATCTGGGGAAAAAAAGCTGAAGAAAAAACATTTCCTGGTGAAACTCTTTACCTTGTCTGGTGAAATTCGAGTCATGCAACTGGCCTAACCTAGGCTCGTTTACGCAACGACAGTTTTCTCGCTCACTAGCTTTTACTTGATCACTACTAAATCTGATGGCTGCTTCTCGCCTTTACCGGAGTATGTGGCTTTCAATTAGTAACCATGGCAACGACGCAGACGGAAATCATCTCCTTGTGCCTCGTGACACGGCGTACGATGCTTGCAACATTTGAGCGCCGATTTATGACAACAAGAAAACAATTTTACTGCAGTACAAGCCGACGTACTATTTTTTGTATGCCGGGGTTCGATGGTTTGGTTTGTCTTCGATTCGATAGCCACGATATGGACGCCATGTTGGATTTTGAATTCTCGCTGCGAGAAGCTATTTATTCTACCAACGTTTGATCATTGCTAGAAGCTGTATTTTGAGGGAGAATAGCGAATTTTGGATATCGCGTGAAATGACAACAATCTTGTAGCAATGTTTAAAATTACCGTAGCACTTTGTTCTTTATACGTGTTGTTATTTATAATACATACAGTTTGTTATCTGTATTACCGCATTCATTTAGTAGCAACGGTAAACTAATCGTAAATAAATAACGGTTGACTAGTAAATAGCATTCGGCGAGCGAGAATGACTGGTTGCGTAAACGCGCCCTAACAACAACGTCATAAAAGCTAGAAAACAATTTTCATCCTGCGGTTTTTTCCCGTGGCGGCTTCTCTTCGGTAGCTTTTTTTTCGTTATTAAAACCTTTATTTTTTTGGTGAGGTGATGTTGGTTCTTCACCAGTACCAGGCCTTATTTGAAGCTGAATAGACTTAGTTGAGTTAGTTTGTTGATCAATAAAGTTCCTTGAAAAATATGTATTAGTTTTGGAAAAGTCCTTGAAAAGTTACGTTACGTTTGGTAAAAGTCCTTGAAAAATCACGTTAGGTTTGCTAAAAGTCCTTGAAATATTACGTTAGGTTCGATTCTTTGTGTGTGATCATGTACGAACACTGTACGAACTAGTGTCATTTTGTGCTTGATTTTCTTTTTTTGGCAAATTTTTTAGCCATTTTAAGAAAATATCGCAAACATGTGCGATTCTTGAGATGTTTCCAATTTTGATTAAAATATCCAATATTTTATATTTGTGAGAAAAAGTGGTATTTTTAACCCTAATTTACGTTGTTCACCCACTCGGTAACGTGACGTAACTTTGAACAAGTCATTATTTCAAAGTTTCTGCTTTCTTGCGTTAATTACCCCGAGCATCTAATTACCTCCAGGAAAAAGTCTGCCATACAGATTATATTAGTTGTTCCATTTTTTTTTTTACTTGGTGTTTTGTTTGATGCCACGGTTTTGGCCGTGTGTCTTTGTGTTGCAGGTGGGCTGGCCCAGTCTTGTCACCTTACACGTATAATTACGATGTTAGTGATTGGCCATGCCACACAGCTAGCTGGCCAGCTTTAATAGGCCGACCAAGTAAGGCAGGATTAAGTCGACGCCTTATCTTGATGATGTCGTCCAAATTAAGACGCACTAATATGCGTGGAGAATGGACGAAAGCTCTTGTCGTAAATACAGGGTTGCTATCGCCCAGGCTGTAAATTAATTGGTCATTTTGAAATGGGGAGAATTAGGGCCTGTCCACGCTTTGGTTTGGGCCGTAAATTGTTTAGCACTTGTAATTTCTTTCACCTTCCTCTGGTTCTATTTTTTGTGGTGTTTATTTTATTTGGACACAAGTGGGTTCGACGAGTTTATATTGCCGAGACGTTATAAAGAAAAGTGTGGTTAGTTTAACAGTACCAACTGGCATGGTAAACTGTAAAGAATGTTTCGACCATAACGATAAATTGTGGTGCTCCATTTCATGGTTATGGTCATCGTGATTGAGATCACTGACTACAGTAGTTGCGTCTAGAACTTAACCTGGTCAACGACTGGAAAGGGGATCCTGGCAAAGTCCCTACTAGGACTGACGGCAAAACTTTGTCCGTAGACCACAAAAACTAAATCTACACTCAATTTGCTGGAGGATGATCAGAGGAAGCTTAATTGCCCTCTTCAAAATTCTAAAGCTTATCCAATCTTTCACAAAGTCCACAACGAAGCCATGGCTTGTGTATGGTGTATATTGCCAGCCAGGGTAGCATGAGAGGCTACCATGCTCCTTCAGCAGCTATGGGAACTATTCTGGGCAATTCTGGACAATCTTTCTGCCCCTACGATGATTGGAGGTTTCCCGATTCAAATCCGCAGGTTGGCCCCTCCCTTTACCACACATTTCTTCTCATCTAAAAGTCAGACAATGTTCAAAAATTAGCCGGTTCAGCCATACAAGCATTAAATTGCTTCGGCTGACGTTAGGCTAAAAAAAATTTCATTAAAAAAACACATATTCAGTGGGTTTAATAATTACAGTCAACAATAAATTTGTTAAATAAACAACGACAATAAACAACATTATAACAAAATTATGAATATAGTTTTATCCCCATAGCAAATCAGAAGTCGGTACGAAGCGATAGTTAACGAATAATGATCATTATGTAAATAAAAATTATTCGTTACATAGGAATAAGAAAGAGTTTTACAATTTTTTAAAGCTGTTTCAATTGAAAAATGCTCCAAATGTAATCTAATATAATCTTTGAAGTTTTTCTCCAAATTTATTTCTGGTCCTGATTTATTTCTTGTCCTTGATAATGGCCTGTCTCCTATTTTTCCCTCATGAAAAATATTTTTAACAAAATGGTTTACAGCTGCTTAATATTTAAAATCCTAATTTTTTTGAAATATTTGCAATAGTGGAATGCACATTTTTTTTGGCGAACAATAATTTTTTGTTTGTGGTTTTTGTAGTCTTTGTGGTAACTCCCTCCAGTTCTTCGTTTACCTATCCGACTATTTTGCCAGTGTTTCTTTTCTCTTCGAATCACTTGGAACGATTTATCGGTTTACGTGGTGGAGGACCCCAACCGTACATTTACGTGTCGACGTGACCAGTCTGTTACACAAGATGCCGACTGGTAATTTGGCCTGCATGTGACGTGTTCGCATCGCGTGACGTCATTTCATAACGGCCACAACGTGGTTTGGTGTCACGTGCAACAGGAGGACCAATGGAAGGAAGCGATGTGGATGGAGATTTTACGGAACGATGAGACTAGTACTGCATATTCTTTTTTTAATTTTCATGTCTTATTTTTTTGTGAGATAACTGGAGCTGTAATGTAAAACTTGCAAGATATTTTTTCATGCATAAAATAATTAAACCTTTTCTTTTAAATATTGGTGTATAAGCACGTTTTTCAAGGCAAATAGGGCTTTATTTTTTAATTTAAATTTCAAAAGTATGATTCAAATGGGAAAAAAAAAATATCTTTTTTTTTTTTAATTTGAAAAAGGAATGATTTTTAACAACCGTGGTTGGGAGTGATTCAGATCTGCATGAACGACAAGTAGACTACAGGTCAGTATCTCAATGGTCAAGTTGTCTAAGCGGATACTAATTATGCTCGCAATAAACCTCTGGCAATCTTGCAAGTCGGTAAGATCAGTCGTAATTCAATTCTTCTAAGGTCCTGACGGGCTTTGTGCCTTTATTTCTTGCTTTTAACAAGGGAGACACCTGCACTCCTGTGATGGGTCAACTGACAAGAAATGGGCAGGGTCACTGGCCAGATAGGTAACTCGTGCATTTTTTGTTACTGTTACCTTTTCTTTTTCCTTTCCCCAGGCATTTCCTCTTGTACCTCACCTACACCCACCCACACGTGGCCCGAGCAACCGGCTGGCTATCGTAACAAACGCGGATAAAGCGAGCGTCCAATGCAAAAACCGAGATGAAATCGGCTTGTTAGTTTTCCATCAATTTGTTGGGATGTCTTTATTTGTCGACGCGATTATGATCTTAAGTGCAGAAATGTAAATAGGAATTGGAATAAGTTCGGCCCTTATGTCATTATGCTATGTAAATACAGACGGGATCCGAAAGTATTGAAGATAGGCGTTGAGGTAAGAGATTGAATGGCGAGACTCCACGGTTGATTGGTTTGGAGAGACATTGTAAGGTGCTGCCCTCGAGTGGTGGTTGTTTTTGAAGGAACTCTAGTTACCGAAACTCATTGATGGCGTCAGGACTGTATTTCTTGGGGGGCCGGCAGAGGGCACATCTGGAAACAGAGTGAGGCAAAAACTTTTTTTCCGTGACAGCCGCACTAGGCACCTTTATTCCGTTTAATTCAACCTGAACGTAAGCTTCAATGGAGTCCAAATTTTTGTGTACTGCATCTTCTTCTTCCTACATTATAAACCAAAGTCTCATAGCAGAAATGAAGCAACTGCAACGACCCCCCGGAAGGGGAACAATGAAAACGTGCGAGTGTGTCAAGTCTTTTTCATGAAGTTGAAACTGGGACGTTGTTGCCCTGAAAAGAAGTTGAAATTGGCACATTGTTGCTTCGACTAACAATTTGCTCTAACAATTATCCTTCTAAACTAAACACCGTAGTAATCTCAAGGGCAAGTATTGCATGACGTTATGCACTTCTTTTTCACACGGTACGCATCGCTTAAGCCACAGCGACAGACTGGAAGTGGGGGGGGGGGGGCAAAGTGAGCTATTACCATTAAACATACGATTACGCATTAACTGAACCTAGAAGAGAACGGGAGCCGTGTACAACTACGTATAGCAAAGAGTAGAAAGGGAAGGAAACCAAGAGGAGAGGGAGAGGACGGGATAAAAGGAGGAGGGGAGAGGATTGACGGAAAGGGGGAGTGTTACACAAACAAAAATCGACTGGTGCAGTGAACGATCAGGCAGCACCGACCAAATACTGGGAAACAACCACGGGTCAAACGAATCCCCAGGCGAAGCCGGGTATGATGCAGTAGTGTATATTGCAAAGTTGCTGCAAAAATAAATAAATTTAAATAAATAAAAAAAACTAAGCTCAGTTTATTCATTTGATTTTAAGTTTAGCCTGCAAGTTTTTTTTTTATTAGTGTTTATTGTCTGATGATGAACTGAGTGTTGCGGTCAGGGGGCCCAGCGAGTGGAGCTAGAAATATTTGGGGGGGGGGGGAAGATTCATGGCCCACACTGGCCCACCCCTAGCGCCGCTGGTGACGAAACTGCTCCCTGTACAGTATGCATGGTGGTCCACAAAAAATACTGACGACCCAACAATACTTTTCTAGTTAGTTTCCTGGTTCAGAGGGGTGCTAACTAGAAACTAAGAATTGGTACTAAAATTGGTAAATCTCAAATTCTTTCTTTTAATTGTATAAAATACTGTATGTAACGGATTTTAATTGTGCTTTTTGTATTTAAGAGTAAAAAAAAAAAACTATTATTGTAATAAACAAGTTTAAACCACTTTATTCCTCAGAATCTAACTTCGAAACTTACACATACCAAAATAAGGTTTTCACGGTAGAATGCAAATCTTTCATTGGTTTGAACGGTGGGAACTACCGATAACAAGAAACGC
>JAHWFP010051261.1:0-11125 GCA_023313725.1 Lithobius niger | reverse complement strand
GTATTGGATTCATCTCCACTTCCAATTTGGGTTTGGGAATTTATTTCATTCTCTTCTCATATGATTGGTCAAAAGAAATATGTCGGAATTGGGAAGGGACGGAATTTTTTGTTCTGAACTAGGACGAAAGGAGACATTTTTGGAGCTGTCGAAGTCGAATCATTGGCAAAACGTCTCACATTTTGAAATCTTCCCTCCACATCGAGTAATGATGGGGGTCCACAGAAATACGATTAAAATAGCCAGATTATTTCTTCCTACCACCGCGCACCTTTCCGATACCAAAATTAAAAAATTGCGCGGTTACTGGCTTTCCCGCGAATCAGTCACGTGGAAAGCAGCTTTAATCTCATTGGCTCCTGCGGTTTCGTGTAACTATCCCACGTGATAGGCGATATGCTATAGGATTGGCTAAATTTTGCGGTCAATCTGAAATCGACCAATGAGAAGGCCGGGAACCGTGCCTCGTTGTGTGGAATACAGCAGCGCATAAGTACAGCGGCGGCATCTTCTCTACCTGAGGCCAGCTTACGGTTTCCCAGTATAGCCTGCTTTGGTACGTATAAACCAGTACTTAATATTAGTTTTTAACTGTTAGTTTACAAGTTAGAGTTATGCAAATTTTTTTAACGTATTATTTGTTTATCGGACCTTGGATCACGGTTTAATGTAGCCGTGTCATTGCGTTTTTAGCGATCCCAGACGGATTTTTCGCCGTCATGTCGTGTGAGCCTTTGCTTTGCCTAGCCGTTACAAAGACATGGCAGCCATAGAGAATCAAGCTTGTAGCCGTTCCGTGCTTGCGATTTTCCCCAGTTTTGTTATTATTCCGACATTTACGCGAGATGCTGTAATAGCAGATTTTTAGAGAATGCATGTGGCCATTTTTTGGCCGGATTCCCCAAATTTTTCCTTTCTTACTTCAGCTGTTTTCGGCGCTTGAAAGTTGGCTGCCTTTGTTGATCTGGGAGCGTTAAAAGTCTATGGCGTTGTTCAGTGCTATGGCCATTGCTTAGTGCTTGGTTAAAATCGCACGCACAGCGCGAGCTAAAAGCCTTGATCAGGACTGTTCTAACGCTGTATGCCTTAGACCCTGGATAGTGGGCCTTAGCAAAGGACATTCTAACATCAACTCGGTCTCAAGATTTAGACTTTATTATCAAAATTTGGTTTCCTACAAGTTTAGATGGGTTAATATGAGTTTGAGTTTAATTCATGATTTCGAAATTAGTAGCCGCCTTGTTGGAATTTGACGTTGTTGTTTGAAAGCCTGTCCTGATTTTTCACGAGTCCGTTAACGTATACCGACTTTAGCCATGAGTGTTGTACCTTCGCCTGTAGTACGTATGTTCCATGTTCGATACTTTAAAGTTTAAGGCTTGAATTTGTGCAGTTGAGTGCTACGAAATTTTAAATTTAGGTTTAATTAGAGGCTTGGGTGGAAGTGATGCTTGTTGTTAGAGGTCATATGAAGGTTTTTGAACAAGAAATGTAGACTTAGCGTGGCTTGCGGCACTATCTATTGTCTGTTAAAGCCGTTGGGGGTAACAAGAGTTGGTTACAGGTTTCGAGTTTTTTTGAAAATTTTAAGGTAATTACGTAATTAATTTTAAACAAAGAAAGAAAAAAATATATGTAATGTAGTTGAAATTGGGATGCCTTTTTTTGTATTTATTTTAAGGTTTGTGGTAATTGTTACTGCTACTCCACAAGTTGCTGGCAAATAAAAGATTCGAAACAAAGCTAGAGAAAAAAAAATACGCGAGTGGGGGTATTTAGCCAGGTAGTTTTGACAGTTTTTACAAAGGCACTTAGTCATTCTTAAGCCTTTGGGGGTAAGAATTTATGGTTGTAGGTTAAGGTTGTAGGTTAAGGCATGATTACGTAACAAAGAAGTTAATTTGGTTGAAATTTGGGTATTTTTAAAATTCTATAACAAAAGTAAACAAGTTTTTTTTTTTCTAGTTAAGTCGACTATGACATGTTTTAAAACTTCTTGGCTTATCGACTGATTTTAGAATTTTTAAATTCACGAATTTCGTAAATTAAAAAAAAAACCTTATTTTGGTTGTTATATCTGCTTTCGTGTTTTAGCTGGACATTTTTATTAAACTTTCTTTAAAAAAATTTGCACTGACAATTCGGCTTCATCCAAATTTTTTTAAAGCACCATTAGTTAAAAACAAATTAACACTTCTTAAGCCTCAGCTGCTGCCAGAAACAAAAAGAAGGGGGGAAATTAACTGGTGTGGGGGAAAAAGAGATCTGACCCCCCCTGTCAGGCGTTGTACTTTAAATTTTGCTTTTTAAGAAAATTTCGTGTTTCTTTTTGTTTGTGAAACTGCGTGGTAAGACTGCATATTAGGCTATTGAGTGTCTTCAAATGAAGTAAAATATCGCAGCTAAAAAAAAAATGAGTAGCTTAAAAAAAATCGTACCCCTGCACTAATAAAAATCTGCCCCTACAATAATAAGGAACCACTACCGCAGCGGCTCCAAACTCGTCCACCATCGATCAGTATATGTGGTAGGTTGTACTATCGCCATTGGTGTAAAAGGTAAATCAAGGTCGCCGTTCACGAAAATGTCAGTATTTTTCCAAATTACGAGCCTCGCTCGCGCTCGCTGCGGCTAACTACATAACATCAGAAAACGTAACCACAAACTTAGCCAGAAAACTTCACGTGCCGGAATCTAGATAGGCCGGCCATCTTGCTTGGAGCTTCTGCGGTAGTGGACCCCTAATAAATTTTCACTAAAGGTAGCCAAGATTCGAATAGCCGTTTAACCTTTATTACAAACAAAAAATATTTGAGATGGTACTGCAGTAAGATTCATCATGTGTGAATTTTTAAAAATTTTCAAACCTAAAAAGTTGATTTTAAACTGCACTATAGCAATTTTTTTCATACTTCGGCAAGGTTTTTTGCTTCAATCACCTTTCTTTTCCTGTTTCTTCCGGTTTTTTCCTTCTTCCACCGGAAGGGAAGAAATTCATTTCATCCAGAAGAAAACCATCCCTGTGACGAGACCTATTATTCATTGGTGGAAATGCCAAAACAATAGGTTTTGAGAAGTTATTTGGTTAAAGCCAATAAATAGGTGTAACCATGAGAAAAAAAAGATTGCTCCGTACAGTTTTTTGTGGCAATTAGTGTCTCTGACAATAAGAAGTTGTGCTGTATTAATTACTACTTTTATTTCAGAAAAGAATAAAAATGGGCAAAAAAGACGCCAAACCTCGTGGGAGGATGTCGGCGTACGCCTTCTTTGTTCAGACGTGCCGAGAAGAACACAAGAAGAAGCATCCCAATGAGAATGTGGTGTTTGCAGAGTTCTCGAAGAAATGCGCAGAACGGTGGAAGGTACTTAAAGTCTGTGATGTTAAATGTTTCTCGGTTTTTAGTTATTTTCTAGGATGTCGGATTGTTTTGGGGTAACTGGAGCTAGTTTTTGAAACTTCAAGTAGACAGCCTCGGCTTAGTCGGTTACAGCTGATTCTTCCTACCCCATCCTTTTTTTTTTTTTTTTTTTTTTAAAGCGAAACAAGCCGAGCTGTGTATCGGGGTTTGTATGAAGCCTTGAAATTCCTTAAGACTTATGTTCGACTTGAAAGCCTCGAATTTTGTTCATGGGTGCACAGGTTGAAAAATCGGAAAAATTAACGCTAAAGTCAAAACATAGCACTTTGTTCAGTTGCTTTGGCCAATTTTCGATGAACTATTAAATGATGGTTAAAAATTAATAATAGCAACATTCATCTTCATCAGGATTCTTTCTAGTTGTAGGTACTGTTTACATCTTTACAACAAGATGTAAGTTCCTACTACAACTAGAAAGAAGCCTGATGAAGATGAACGTTGCTATTTTTAACCATCATTTAATAAGAAGTTCATCGAAAATTAGCCAAAGCAACTGAACAAAGTGCAACGTTTTGACTTTTAACGTTTATTTTTCCGATTTCAACATGTCAAGCATTAGTCAAGTAAAAACCTCCATTGCATTTTCACTAGGGTGCGCGGGTAGCTGCGAGCACTTTATTCGAAAAAAACCCTGCGACCCCCCCCCCCCCCCAAAAAGCCGCGGGCGGCCTCCCGGATGAAACGTCAGATTTGATAGGCGTCCTGGTTCCAGTGTACATCTCTGGCTTCATACAGACCCAGGTTCGGTCTTGGTGATGGAAGGTGTATGTACGGGTTTTTCTCCAGTTGTTTCCCGCCCGTTGCATGAGGGTTTCCTCCGGTTACTCTGGTTTCCTCCCTCATGCGGCAAAAACAACTGTCATGAAGGTGGTGGTACTTACACTTAACAACTGATGCCTGGGAATTTGGGTGGGTGGATGCCTCATGCATCGTCTCTGTATTATTTATTTATTAGCCCCATAATAGCAGTCGGTGGATGATGCCAGTAGTCTCGTCCTCTTTCTTGGATACATTGACATGTCCTTGCGAAAATGATTACTTTCGAAAAAGTAAGGTACTCAAGTGCAAGAGGGAAAACTTGTAGCGTTTTAAATTTATCATTAGTAATAAAAAAAAAAAGTGCTGCCTTATTAAGGGAATGAGTGGCTGTGACTAAGAGTGCAGCAGGGGTTGAAATATGCGACAATTCTTAATTCTCGGCAAAACTTTGCCTCACAGTGAAGTTCTAACCTACAATTTTTGCATTCTCCCACTTGTAAAAGTCGAATGCTGTAAATAACAGGAAGCAAAAGAAAATTTATAGGTGGAAATCGACCATGTCTCTTTGATAGTAAATAAGCCAGCAGCATAATAGCATGTACTTTGTGAAAATGATACTGTTAAGAGTAATCCAGTGTTGCGTACTGGCGTTGCGTGAATTAGAATTTTATTCTGCCTTCCCCATCCCAGAAAGATTGCGTTGTTGAAAATATTTGCTACCGGGTAAACATAATTTGCTGTGAACGTGTGGGCTGCACAGCTGAAGTTTTGTTTAACAAAATACTAAACCTTGCCACAAGGGAGTAACTTAACCAGTTTTACATTCTTATTAGTGCCCTGTATTCAACATATTTCTTACAGCATTGTTTTTCCCCTCGTGGAAAAATGTCCTGCTTATAGCCAACCTTCACCAATGTTGGTCGCCACTTGCCTCAGCAGTCGCCAATTCAGCAGTTGGCGACTTGGTTTTTAGAGCTACTCGCTAAAATGGCAACTGATTAATAAACCTTGATGCTTAAATTGTCATATCTCGGGAACCGTATTAGCTAGAACAAGAGGTTTGCGGCATTGCGTGCAGAATTACAAGGGCTCTCCAACCAAGCGTGCAACAATGTCGCTAGCCACTTTAGTTGATTGGAGAGTTAGATTAATGCAAACAATATTTAGTATTAAGTAGTAGCACACCTGCTAAAATTGTTTCTACATGGCGAGGAGGTAATGGACAATGGTGAGTGCCACACAATTCACACTCGTGAAGGTTGCTTATAGCTATATTCTAAAATGGCTATCTTTTTTCCACATAGGTTGCCAATACCTTCATGCTGTTAATAATATATTTAGTGGTTTTAGCAATGAATGGGTTATAATTTTTCTGTTTGTTCACGTTTCAATTTGTCGTTTCTGTTTGCAGACCATGTCCGACAAGGAAAAGAAGCGGTTCCACGACATGGCCGACAAAGACAAGAAACGCTATGAGCAAGAAATGGCGAATTACAAGCCACCTAAGGGAGAAAAGGGAGCCAAGGGAAAGAAGCGCAAGCGCACAAAGGACCCCAATGCACCTAAAAGATCACTGTAAGCATGTCTTATTGTATAATTTTAATAGCAATTGATAGCCCGCCAACTACAACAAAACATTTGTATTGCTACAAAAAGGAGCCACTTTCACAGCGGCACCAAGCTCGTCCACCATCGATATGCATACGTTTAAGGTTGTACCAACTCCATTGGTGTAAAGTGTGAATCAAGGTCGCTGTTCACGAAAATCTGTTTTTCCAAATTAGAGCCGCGCTCGCTGCGGTTGAACACGTAACATCAGACACCGCAACAAAAAACTTATATTCCACCTGCGGGAATCGAAGTAGGCCCCTACAAAAATATAGATTATACCTGTAAATTTTAGCATTTTATTCTCAAATACTTTTCTCCCTAATTGATTTTTAGCCAATCACCAGCTCACTAACCCTGAAGTGCGAGCCTTCACTTCCATCTTAAGATATGAAACAACTGAACGCGCATTCATCTTTTGTTCTCTAGCGCTTGTCCTGGTTGGATGTGCGCTCCGACTGCCTTGACCATGCACTTAGTGTACTATGATGGTGAAAGGCGTAAGCTTTAAGCAAGGATGGCTACATAATGGGATGCTTAGATGTTGCTGTCATGGATTTGTTCTTGCAACTGACGCTAGCTCCCATATTGAACAGAAAATAGCGTTCTGTTTTCCGATCATCATTTTGCATCATCTTATGTAAAAACCAAAAAGTTTAAGGAATCTTGAGCTCTTTGGCCTTCCACCTTCATCAGGCAAGACTCCAGAATAAATACAAGCAACTACAAGACCTAAGTAGTATCTTGTATATTTTCTAGACTCTTGCCTGATGAAGGTGAAAGCAGGGATGCATAAAATTCTTAGTGACAACATTTTCCTACAGATTTTTTAAATTTCTGCAGCGTTTCACGATGTAGGCAAGCTATCTTTTAGTGAATTTCCAGTTTCCTGAAATTTCCCGCGAACCTCGTTCTAGCATATTCTGCACACCTGGGTAAAAGGATTTTGACCCCCAAAAATTCGCGAGAAGTAGATTTTTGAACTTTCTGGTTTCTAAAGTGCCGTTTGAAAATGTGCATTAGGGATGTACCGGATATTTGGTAATTATTTGGTATTCGACCGAATATTTTGTAGTATGTATTTATATTGTGTAAATATAAGAACAACTAAGCATTTATTTTTTAATTTGTCAGGAACTGTCTTCTGACATTCATAAAAGATGGAAAAATGATCAAATAGGTTTGATTTACAGGTATTTGGCAGACATTCGGTCGAATAATTCGTTATTTGGTCTATTCGGCATGGGACTGAATAATTCGGTATTCAGATGAATATGCAAATAGTTTGGTGCAGAGTATTCGGTATATGGCAGTTTAACTATTCGGTTGTATATTCAATATTTGGCAAGTTAAGTATTCGGTTGTATATTTCGGTATTAGGCAAATTTTGTATTCGGTGCATCCCTAATATACATTACCTGTCAATTTTTGCATTCCTTCCCGAATGCTGTTTTTCCCTGGAGGTATTGTAGTTGTACAGAACCATCCAGCTGCGTAACCCAAGTGCGCATACGCAAGCACACTGCTCCATTTAAAAGCGTCAAATGGTGGCAGGAAGCCATCTTTTTTCCTCAACCTTCTCCAGCAAGACCGAATGATCCCCCATGGCAAGATCCTGGAACTCTCCGAAAAAACCATTGCCTCCTTTGCCAGTAAGCCCTATCTTGATCCTATCGTTGGCCCGTCGCCCAGTTCACCCTCTTTCGGGCTCGTCTTCCCGTTCGGTCTCGCCAACATTGTGCCAGTGCTTGGATCCACCAAAAGCGGCCTACTTCTCACCGATTCCATGTGGCCAGCCAGCCTTTAGGAAATCCAGGGATCAATGTAAAGCCAAAGTGCCGAAGACAAGTTCGAACTGACTTAATTTTCCGTCCGGCCTTCCACTAGAGCTTTCATCCTGATCTTCACGATGTTCTCACAGCCCGCTTTCGGGACCTCCTTCACTACCATAAGATCAACCACTCTTTGAAGCAAGGGCACGCCCTCATTGACAGAGCAATTCGAGACTTCAAATGAAAGAACCACCTTCCCCGGCCAGCGCCACCACCATCGTCTCGCAACAAA
Source organism: Lithobius niger (assembly GCA_023313725.1). Lineage (NCBI taxonomy): Eukaryota > Metazoa > Arthropoda > Chilopoda > Lithobiomorpha > Lithobiidae > Lithobius > Lithobius niger. The sequence continues at coordinate 3,272 of JAHWFP010051261.1, read as the reverse complement.
TCCTAACCTGCTCGACTGCGTTACATCCTCGTCTGCCAACTGATCTCGCAAGCGTCGTCATTCAGCTCTTTCGGCCACGTCCATGCGCGTCTTCCATTGCATGTTCGACATCCTCCGCAACTAACCCTGTATTTCATCGACAACTCCTTCCCGTTCTCAGCATGACCATGATTCACCCGCACTCTTCGACCGTCAAAACCCAACCCACCTGACACTGATAGCGCGCTAGACTCCGCATCAGCTGTCAGCTTTCACTGTCAAGACTTCAATTTTTCGTCCAGGCTTTCATCGACCCAGCAAAATAAAAAGGAACGCCACGCTAATTTTGAGGACGACCAAGACACATCTAGAATCTCGCTTTCGGACCTACTCAAAATGGCCGAAGACTTTCCGGATTGTTTTTTATACAAGCTCTTAGTGTACCGCGGTGCCGAATACCGATGGTATTTTAATATGAAAAGGGCTAAAATTATAATAGTTCAGTCAGTCCTTGTGTTGTAGGGCTCAAAGCAGTGTAACAAAGGTCAACAATGGTAATAATGGAATTCTAAACAATGCGCAAAAGTGGAGCGAAATTTGTGTAACTTTGATGCTACAATCAGTATAAGAACCAACAGAAAAATAAAATTGAGTTCAAAGTTCAGTAGCCTACTTGGTGATGAAATTGATGTTAATTAGTTTGAATAGGCTGCTTAAAAAAAATGCAGTTGGTACCGAAGGGAGCACCACCAAATTTTAAGAACCGTTAAATACCGAGTACCGCGGTACCTAGGCTGGTACCGGCACCGTCACAAAGATTTCGGGTACCGCCCAACACTACAAGCCCTCTTCATCCGAACCCGTGCTCAGCCGTACTTGGTCAATCCAAAACTTTATTAACCACGCTCGTTCGAAACTGTAGCTTATTCCTGGGTCTTTGCCTTATTCGACAAAGACCCGCCACCTCCTCTCCCCGGCCGCGAAACCTGGTTCTTTCGGCGAAGGCTCTGCAAATCCTCGCCATTTTGAAACCTATCCACAATCCCCGTGAGAGAAAGTGCTATCGCTGTCAATTTTTATTTACCGTAAGCCGCACTTTTTTCAATATCTGTGGAAACTATGATAATTACGCTAAATATTGACCGATTTTGATGTTCAAGTACACCATTTTAACCCTTTCTTCACCAGATTTTCAATAGTGCAAACCACAAATCACTATAGCTCCTCCCATTCTGAAGTTATTTTTATTAAAAAAAAAAAACTCACATTTGTAAGCAAACGTGGCTTGCAAATGCATAAGAAAAAACTGCAGCTCTTTGGTAATTTTAGGACTAACATCTTGGATGGAATTAAGTAGGAGACGACACAACCCGTTTTTCGCGATGACTGGCAATCCCCCCATTCTGATGTTACTTTGAAAGTGTGGGCTGGGCACGTCTGATAGGTGAGTTTTTGTGAAACTGAGTGGCCCTCCTGCAGAATACTGGATTACAAGGAAATTTTAAAAATCAGTTTTAGTTGCCCATGTACGGTGCTTATTTATACAAGCATTAAAAAAAATGTTAGTGTTATAGAAAGGTTTTTTAATGAATTTAATGCTTTGCCATGCTTAAAAAAAAATTGTCATTTCAAAGAGCTTGTTTCCTTGAAACACTGGGCCCACAATCTGAATTCCTGACCGCCGAGGCTAAATTGGATTTGGCGCAGCTCTGCAAATCTTGAAAGATGAAGTCCTTCTGCCGTTTTAACGTGATAATGACAGATCCTTCGTCTCGGAAACGGCCGAAGTACTAAGCACTGTAATCGATGCTTTTCAGGAAAAAAATCTCAACCGAGTCAAGCCTGCAAGAGGTAAGCGATGAGTGTGAAAGAGGAATGCGAACAACACAAGCACTAGTGTAGTTTTCTGTTTAACTTAAAACACACAGTGAAAGATCTTCTTTTGAAGAACAGTACTCATCACTGGTTTCATTTTTGGTTTCTGAGACTGCAGTTTTTTTAATGCATCCCGCGGGGAAAAGAAGCGAAAGACGAAAGAGCAGCAACCAGAAGCGAAAGCAAAAGAATGGGAGAAGCAAGAGAGCTTATCACTTCAATGAAACCTTGATAAGGAAAGACATTGTGTGAGAGATGATTGAGCAGAGAGAGAAAGAATTAACAGGTGAAAGAACATCTGACACTTAAGTTTTAAACGGAAGAAAAAGTTTTCGTCAGGGAAAATGGTTACCATCCCATTTCTGAGGAAGATTTGGCACTCGCCCATTCCATGTCGCTTCGTGAACAGTGACTGGTCGTGATATTTTCCGGAGGAAACCACTAAGGAAGATCTCCCTTGAAGATAATAGGATTCTAAAACCGTGTTTCGAAAAGGGCATCCTTGCCCTGGAAGGGAATTTGGGTTTTAAGATTTTCAAGCAGTTCTTCAAGTAAAGCCTCAAGAACGACTAGAATGTACCACTGAGCTACCATTTTTCACGACTGATGGAACCAGTCCTGGATTAACAACAGCAGCTGCCCTCTTCGAGTGAAATGATCATTGCAACGAAGAAGCAAGAAAATGGCATCTACTCACCAGACCCATGAAGACTTGTGCCTCACCCAACTTGCAAGTTCATGACAGGAAGGCTCTATGGTGACACACGTCATATGGGGTTGCCTCTGATATCCTCTTTTAGAAAATAAACAAGGAAACTTTGAATCCTCTCATTCCTACCTGGGCTTCGTATCACCACTTTAAAGCAAACCAGCACTGATTTCTTCATCCACGAAGGGAATCCGCAAATACTCCTTCAACCCTTTCAAGGAAGTTCAAGATTAAACCATCACAAAAGACAACATTGTACTGCATTCAACGACCATTCAATCTCGACGCTGATCTTTGAATCTTCTATTCTTCCGAGACCTGTGTTAACACTTTCAACGCCCCAGGTCCAATCACACGCGCACCCTGACAAATGGCTTTAAATGAATGACAGCGCAATGAAACTGGTACGAGCTCATGAAACTCCTCCAACCCCTTTCACCATCAAGCTCCCGGAGTTTTTCCATGAAATCAGGATTACCCCCAGCTGATGCCCCACTGGATCGCACCGTTGACGTCCTACATCAGTCCAGGATTTTACCTGAACTAAAGTCTTACACAGAAGAAAACCAAAATCTTGTTTAAGGAACAGAACTCCCTGGCAAACTGGGTCGCATAAAGGAATTAATTAGAATGCCAATACGAAAAAACGCGCCACCAAGCTCAATGGTTTCCCGTCAAAACGTCGATCAAAGGTCAGATGTTCAAGTAC
>JAHWFP010051260.1:0-26917 GCA_023313725.1 Lithobius niger | reverse complement strand
CATTTATGCATTTGAATTTAACGCTTTTGCACTTTGCTTTAACATTTCTGCATTTGAATTTAACGCTTTTGTACTTTGCTTTAACATTTATGCATTTGAATTTAACGTTTTTGTACTTTGCTTTAACATTTATGCATTTGAATTTAACGGTTTTGCACTTTGCTTTAACGTTTATGCATTTGAATTTAACGCTTTTGCACTTTGCTTTAACATTTATGCATTTGAATTTAACGCTTTTGTACTTTGCTTTACCACTTTTGCACTTGAATTTAACACTTTATGTACTTTGTTTTAAAGCTGAAAAATTAAGCAGATTGATTGTTGCAAGTAATTTTTTTACAACATAATTCAAGAATTTCTGTTACGACGCTCCACGAAAACAAATGAAAACGAAAGTAATGGTACGGTAGTGTCGTACAGGGAAGCTCCACTCCAGCCGCGATGTCGGGTAGGTAACGGCCAAATACGGGGCCGCACACAAATGACATCACTCAAATTTCGCCCTTCTTGAATCACCTCCCTTCAGTCACTCTAGTCACAACCGTTGCAATTTCCACCCGTGGAAACTACGTCGAGCTCCCCCCCCCCCAATTTCTTTACCAATAAGGAGGGAAACAATGTTGGAAAATTATAAATCTAGTTGTAAAATTAGTCAGATTTTGTACTAAAATTTCGGATGACCTTTCCTGTAAGGTCAATTTCAGTAGCCTATGTAATAATTTTCAACGTTAAAAACTCGCAGTTTTACCGAATTTAACTATGACAAATTAAAAAGCTAACAGACATTTCTTGTAAAATCTAAAAAATGATATTGCAATTACAAGTTGTGATTTTCTATCTGTCCGGCTTACTGTTGTTGGTATTGTAACGTCTTTCGGGAATTTATGAGCCATTAAACCATTTTCCCCATTCTCTTTTATCTGGTTAGTTTGTTACATTAGGTTTGTAACGTTTTCGAAGTTAGAGTTTATTTTTCAGTTACAGTTTATTTTTCAGGCTTTAAAGCAAAGTACACAAGTGTTAAATTCAAGTGCAAAAGCGTTAAAGAAAAGTACAAAAGTGTTAAAGCAAAGTACAAAAGCGTTAAATCCAAATACATAAATGTTAAAGCAAAGTGCAACAGTGTTAAATGAAACGCCCAAAACCTGGGAAGCATTAAATGAAATTGGCTGTGGACCGCCCCCCCCCCACGTCCCCCTCCCATTCTCGAACTGTGTGGTCTGATTCCCCCCATGGGCCCCCAACCCCCTGGGCCTCCCATTCCCCACATTGTGTGGTCTGAATACCCTCCCCAGGTGTTTGGTCTTCTTTGGGAAGTAAATAAGGTTTTCAATGGAGAGCACCACTCTTCTTCTCAGTGTGGCTGAATTGCCTGTTTCTCCGTTTTGATACCAAGCGCAATAAACCCGAAACAGCCGGCCTGCAGCTAACTAATACCTGTAGGCTTGACAGAAAAATGCAGGAAGTTTAAAACAACAACCACCATTTTCACTACGCAATAATGAAGGTACTTGCCTCCATGCTGGCCTTCCTGCATGACTCAGTGCTGCAACATTAGTTCCAACGTGTGTAAATGTTGCAAACGCTTTTCTTTTCCTGTTTCTCTTTACCCAAGTATGAGACAGTTTTGCTACATTCACTCAAACGTATGTAAATATTGCAAAAGCTATACACGCGCAGGATGAACGAAAACAGGGAGAGGTATATATATGTCCTTTTAAAGGCACATGCATCCCTGTTGGCTTTCCTGTATGACTCGGTTTTGCGACATTAGTTCAAACGTATGTAAATGTTCCCAACACATTCATTTTCTTTTTTTTTCTTTCGTGCGAGATAATTTTGCGACATTAACACGTAACCTGTGTAAATGTTTCAAGCGCTAATCTCAACAGGTCGTACGTCATATCGGAAGGATTCATGTCCCTTTAAAGGGCAATTACATCCATTTTGACATTAATGTTTTACGTTTGGATCACTTGCACAATAACTAATAGTCCGGCAGCCATGAGCCAAACCCCCAAATTGTGTATTAAGTTTTTTTTACGGCTGAATTTGATCAAGGACGTGGTCAACTTCAAGAAACCGGTTGATGAAATTCTGTTATCCTTGGGCATCTCGGTATACCCCCCCCCCCCCCAAAAAAAAAAAACCCTGTTTTTTTGGGTGTAACTCCTTAACCGTCAACAAATCAAAAGCATAATGTGAAGCAAAAATGTCCAGCACACAATTTTGGACAAGACAGGTTAGGTTTAGGTTAAAGCAACCATTGAACCCGAAAATCTTATTTCAAGTTTACCCCCCTTAATTTGCACGAGTGCTCCGTTGTTCAATTGATTGTTACAGTTTCAAAGTGCTCTGTCGAGCTTTCTAATAGCCCGAAATGTGCATACTAAGCATTTTCTGAAAGGTGGGGATCTATTCTTTCCATCAAACCTAACCGAAAATATATAACCGTCCTACGTCCATCTAAAGGTGAAGAAGTAATGCCATAGCGGCGAAAGCGTCTGGTGATTTTTCGAATTCAATCTTGTCTTGCGAGACCTCTAATCCTCCGAAATGGACATGCTTAGGATATTCTGAAAGATGGGGATCTGTTCTTTCCGTCAATCCTAACCGAAATTGTTTAGCTTAGATAAGACCATTCTACGCCCGTTTAAAGATGTAGCTGTAGTGGCTAGTTTCAATTTCAAAGTGCCATTGTAATGCTCATTATGTATTTGTGTCTAAGCTAAACAATATCGGTTAGGATTCGTGGAAGGAATAGATCCCCACCTTTCAGAATATCCTAAACGGATTCATTTCGGCTATTAGAGGGTTCGCAAGACCACTTTGAATTAAAAAATTAGCACACGCTTTTGCCGCTACACCATTACCCCCTTCACCTTTAAACGGACGTAGGACGGTCCCTATCTAAGTTAAACAATTTCGGTTAGGTTTGATGGAAATAATAGATCCCCACCTTTCAGAAAATGCTTAGCATGTGCTTAGCCTTTCAGAATGCTTCGGGCTATTAGAAAGCTCGACAGAGCAGTCTGAAATTCTAACAATCAATTCAACAATGGAGCACTGGTGATATTCATGGGGGTAAACTTGAAATAAGATTTTTGGGTTCAATGGTTGCTTTAACCTAAAAAATGTGTATCACCTGTCTTGTCCAGAAATGTGTGCTGAACATTTTTGTTTCACATTATGCTTTTGATTTGTTGACGGTTAAGCAGTTAAAGCCCCAGAACCTTTTTTTTGGGGGTGGGGGGGAGGGGGCAAGGATGACAGAATGTTATCAACCGGTTTCGTGAAGCTGACCCAAGTCCTTGACTAAATTCAGCGGTAAAAAAACTTAATACAAAATTTTGGGGTTGACCTGAAAAGCGTGCCATGTTCTGTCGATGTGTGGTTCATGGTGGTCGGCTGTGGTGGTGGTCACGTTTCTGAGGTTGCACTGATTGAGTGAGCAAACCGAACGAAATCAGCGTTCGTCACCGGAAGCAGCACTTTTTCTTAAACACTTTTAGTAAGTTGTAGGATAAATATTTATTCAGTAGTGGAAATGATCGACTTTCTACATTGGATAAAAGAAAATACATGAAACACTACTGCTACATTGAACTTAATTGACCATTTTTAGTTTTGTTTATCATTTGTATTATGAACTGGCGCACTAAGAAAAACGCGCACATTATTCGGATCACTTATTAAACATTTGTTTATTTGATAATTTTTGCTGGCAATGTCTGTCAGCACCACAAGTTGCAACAAGAATTCTCCTCGAGCGCAGCGAGATGCGGCGGAATGAGCGAGCGAAGCGAGCGACTCCGCTAGTCTTAATCATTAAAAACGTACGGTCGGTATATATATATATATATATATATATATATATATATATATATATGTACCTCTTCTCCTCTTGAAGTAGTAGGGCTAAAAATATGAGAAAGGTGTCAAAAGACAGGAAATGAAACCGGATTTCGCGTAGGTGTATTTTCGTAGTTCTAGGTAACATTTTTCCCCTCGAAAAAAGAGAAAAAAACCCTTTGGACCATTGCTGAAACGAATTTTTCGAAGTTGATTGTTAGTTTCGGAATATCACATCATCTAGTTCCCCGGATCTAGTTGCCCTGTAGGCGTGTTCGCGTTCGTTTGTTTTGTTAGTGTCTGTGTCTATGTTTCAATCTCCATCCCTACTTTCTGTTGATATGGTATCACTGTCCTGCTGTTTATCTGATGTTATAGTTCTGTAGTTTTAAGTAGGTTTAAGTAGTTCTATACGAGAGCGCATGGCTTTGGGCCAAGGCATTCTATATAAATAAAAATAAAATAAATCACATCATCATTTGTCGGGAGTTATTGTTTAATTTTATTAAGTTTCTGCATTGAGCATTCAAAATTCGGCACTTTGGTTTCTGTTACAATTTCTTCGCTTTCCTTTGTGACTAATTGTTGATTGTGGGCAGTGGATGTTATGGTTTGTTAGATCTAAGGTTTTAGTTTTAAGGTATAGGATTGAGTGCATGACTGCCAGGTCTGTAGAACTCAAGTAAATAAATTCAATTCAATTCACATCTTCCCGCTGTGCGGATAGTCCACAATTGTTACGCCAGGTAGGAGTTGCGTGGTCCAGTAGTGTTGTCAGTACGTTTACGGCTAGCAATGCTAACAGCCGTCATTCAAGAATGAGGCACGTGCAGCTCGCTAAGAGACGACTGTTGGAGTTGCATTTTGGAAATTTCAAATACAAACTACCTATTCAGCCTTACATTTAAATGAAATTACGTAAAGTACGAAAGGATTAATGGTAAATTAGGCCTATTTAAACAAAATATATTGATAACAAAAGGGTCAAAAATGTTTCCACGTTTGCATTTGTAAAACATCGACGTTCGATCAATAGTGTGCTATTAGCTGATGGTCTACTCAGCAATAGTCCAGCCTATAATTGCGGTAAAAACTAATAGTTTTTAGGTACGATTTCGCCTTGCACGAAATATTTTACATTAGCCAAAAATTATAGGCGACATGTGGTTACTGTTTCAAAGCATCACACGTAGCGGGGAAGGAGATGGGTTTTAAGTAAAAATTCTTAAAATTCGTGAAACAAGGAAACCCATGTAAAGTCTGTAAAAATTTATTTGAATAAAAAATAATCTATACCAAGAGCGGAACAAGGAGTATGAATGATAAAATTACCAAGCATTTTAGTTCAAGCATGCAGCAACTCGCGTGCTACAGCGTTGAAACGGCTTAGCGTGGATGGATAAGGCTGCTTCAAGCCTTCGACTGGGGAAGAAATCCCGTGTTTCGCCTCCTGGCTCATTACCTCTTTAGGTGCATGCCAGAAAGGCGATAGCCTCTTCAAGCCAAGACCGACTGTGTACAAAACGCATGCCTAACCTCCTGGCTCAATAACAGTAAACAATCGCATGCCGGAAAGGGAATGGCTTCTTCAAGCCAAGGCCGACTGGGCTACAAATCGCGTGCCTCGCCTCCTGGCTCATTGACAGGTAACGCGCACGCCAGAAAGGGGATGGTTACTTCAAGCTAAGGCCGACTGGATACGAATCGCATGTTTCGCCTTAAGAAGCGCACGTAGCTCTTGGGTGGCCAGACAGTTGGACTGATTTATGGTTATCATTTGTTTATCAACTGAAGCCTAACGTCTGCAACGCTGTAAGGGTAGTTTTGCAGTGAATTTGTGAAACTGGGTCGTGGCGAAGATCAGCGTAGTAGCACCAGGGTATGATGGATGACGGTGTGTGGTCCTAGGTTCAGTATGTACATGTACTTAAGTTGCTTTATAGTAGGGCGTTTGGCTATGGGCCATGGCTCTAATAAATTCATTGTTCCCCGGCACTTACGAAAAACACGTACTGCACTCTGATCATTTGCTTGATCGTGTTAGATATGGTATGTCCGTCATCAGCATAACAGTTGCAGCATAAAAGCCCCTCGAGCGTTGCGAGACGACGCGGAATCAGCGAGCGAAGCGAGCGACTCCGCTAGTGATAATTAATTTCTTGTCATGAAAGTGTAGGCCGACCCGTTCAAATTGAAATGTATGAATAAGTATAATAACTATTCTATAGGTTGGGTGCGACTTGTGAATTAAGACTGAACGTGTTTCTGGAAGGCGGTGGAAGGAGGGAGAGAGACCGTAAATGTATATTAGATAAAGCTTGCAAAATACTGAATAGTAATTTAAACTAAATGTTTCACCCATGTAAATTTGGAATTAAAAAGACTTACCTTCTCACTAATTTCGAGCTTCCTGCGCGAAATAGCTCTTGCAACATTTACATATAGGTTGGAGTGAATGTAGCAATACCGTTTCTCACGAGGGGAAGAAATACGAAAATGAATGCCTTGGCAACATTTACACACTGTTGAAAAGGGATGTTACAAAAATTGAGCCATACAGGAAAGCCAAACTGGAGGCATGCACCTTTAAACATGTTCGGTGGGTTACTTGCGTAATGCTGAATCGCGAAAGAAGCCAGTTTTCCTTAGGTGATTCTTCGAAATTAAAATGTTAACGCGGGGGGCCTGAAAGCTACTCATGAAACATGAACATCCTAATTACCACGAGCAGTTATTAAAACTTCCTCGTTGCTGTCTCTTAAATTTAATTTTCGTATCGCAACATGTAAATGTTGATAAGTAAAACGGGGGGAAAAAACAGTTAATACTCACTCGTAAGGGCGCGGTTACGCAACGACTGGGCTTTTCATTTTTGCAGACAGTAGCTAGAAATCACCTGAACTTCCAACATGGCGGCGGTTTTAGCTCTACCGGCTTGCAACGAAAACAGTTAGTAATACGAGTTCAGAAGCGACTAGAAAAATGGTTTCGTCAGGAGGAATTCTTTATCTTATCCACACGGATTATTAGACTGCAAGCATTTACTCAAACTATGTTTGATTTAGCTAATCCGTGCAGCGTTGTTACCATGGCATCGTGATTAAATTCTAGTTGCGAGAATGCTAAGGCGAGTCGTCGCGTAAACGCGCCCTAATAGTCGGTCGGTGTATTGATTGAATTTGTCTTCAACAATTTATGGAAACACAATACGAACTTGCTTTTAGGTTTCGTTTTATGTGTCACGACTTTCTGTCGTACATTATTTCTGACTAATTTCCCCGATTAACGTATAACTGTTGTGTTCTTAATGTGTAATAAATTTTGTTCTCGAGAGTCAAAATCATCGAAACCCCTTATTGCGCACTTTGGCTGTAAAAAGAAAGAAACCTCCTTTGACAGATCAATTCCCACAAGGACATGTCATAACGGAATTTAATTTTAGCCCAGTTAATTACCGGTCTTCGTCACAATGAAAAGCAAATTTTAAGTTAAAATACATTAAAAACGTCATCAGCTAAGCGCTGCTAGCATTACATAAACCTATATAGCGTAATTTTAACGTGTGTTGGTCTAGGAAATAGTTACGACCAGTTATCCCAAATTTGGCCACGACCCTGAACGAGAGATGGAACATATGGTAACACTATCATGGGCACTCCGTCGAGCCATATGGGTACTATCCTTTATGTCACTCCTGGTAGAACTAATTCAACTTCGTTGATTGGGTCGCAATTTGCATCGCATAGAACCGAAACATTTAATACATCCGAGTTGTAGCCTGTAGTTTACAGTGGTAGGGGCTCTCCAGAAAAGGAAAAAAAAAAAAAAAAGCACACCCAACATTTGTCGCACATCTATTACGCTGGGGGCGAGGAATAATTGTGTACCTGGAAAATCACATAATTGGAAGAACGTATACAGTATAATGGAAAATCGTCTAACATGAGATTAGTATAATGAAAAATCGTCTAATGTCCCTGCCTCGCTCGCGCTGCCGAGCTCGCTGCGGCTATATATATAACATCAGAAACCGCAGGTATATTATTGTCCATTTAGACGTTTATCTATTATACGATTTTCCATTATACGATATTCCGTTTAGATGATTTTCCATTGTACGATATTCCGTTTAGATGATTTTCCATTATACGATATTCGGTTCAGATGATTACCTAGATTTTTTTTATTTAGGCAAATTTTAGACAATTATTCCATCAGACGATTTTCCAGTTAGACTTTCGTCTGACGCTCCATTGCACTGAACTTTATCATAGATGGTGTCGATGGCATGTTTCGACGTTGTTTTGCGAAGCTTGCAGTATGTCCACCTGCAAGCGGCCATTGTGCAAGTGGCCATCTCTGCAAGCGGCCATCTTGGAAGCTTGGTAGAACAACATCAGAACATGACGTTGAAGTCATCTTTGATTTAATTTGATTTTGGGCAGGAACTACCGGCCCAGAAACATATCACCGGCGTCACACAACCCATCTTTAAACAACTGTGTTGACGGTTGGTTTGGTGCCAGAGCCTGGCCGACACTCTCCTTGTACGAATGGCTGACTGGGTAATGATGGTGCTTGCTTGCCTTTGCCGTCATCCATTGTAGTGTTTGGCGGGTGAACAAGAGCGATGATTAGCCATAGCGCAATCGGCGGCTGCAGCGATAGGGGGATTTAATGATCCCCACCTCTTAATGAGAGAGACTTGAATAATTGGCCCGTTAACGATACTAGCACGCCTTCCTTTACCAGAACTTTCACTGTTCATTCGCTCAACACGTGGTCGAAGGAGACCAAGATGGGGGGGGGGGGAGGAGATAGTGGTGGGTGGATGGGGGAGAGACAGGAATTCAGGTTGGCGGCAAGTGGCACTTAAAAACTATTTTGAAGCTGAAGTCCTAATTTGAGGTCCATTATACAGGATTTTGAGCCAAAATCTGTGCCGTTACTATGTTTGACAGGGAAGATCACCCCTTTGAATTTATTTTAATTGTCAATGTTGGGTTTCTTGTAGAAGGAATCAAATCAAATCAAATCAACAAACGGGAAACAAGTCAACATTCAGTTTTGGCAGACATGGGTACAAATTCGGCAATTTTTCAAAGATGGAAATTAAGACATTATTGATAAAAAAAAAAGTAATGCAGAGAGATTTAATTCCACTTAAGTTGCATTGATACAAGTTGCCAATTTGAATTTCAAGTTTGCAAGCAAGTTCTACACAAGCGGTTGCAGAAACCCTGCTTTTCCCATGTTAACATTTTAATGGACACTGATATCAGCAGCAGTGTTTACAATATGCTTACAGGCCATACGTGCACATTATCATGTTCATATCAAATTTACCATTGGTTGCAACGTGTTTAATAGGTTCTCGTGGTACTAATTTAAATCAGAACCAAATGAAAACTTGTTAAATATGAGTTTCGTCTATAGTTAGCTACCGGAACGTCACTGAATGAGCGCGTTATTAATTTATGTATATTTGCCTCATTAACAACAATAATTATCCTTTCCAAAAACAAATTACAGACATGTGAAACTGTGTTCTCAAAATGGCAGACCCAAGGCAAAAGATGGACTGCTATCAACCACTGCTATGGTCAAAATGTAGCCATATCATACAAACTGAACTAATCATACAAAAACCCCATAAGAGTAAAGGAACCCGTCAAGTTTTCGCCGTAGAAAGTAATGATATCAGAACCAAAATGGCTGCTGCCAACTTTGTGGTCCGAACTGTGATCACTCAAGCTTAACTGCCAATTACCGAGGTGTTAGTTAAGATTGAGTATTCACGGTTGGGACGGAAAACTTGGTGGTAGCCATTCTGACTCTATGCGAAAAGTTGATGAGTCACATTACCCTTATGATGGGGTTTTTGTATGATATCACCCATTTTGGTTGTTTTATGGCGTTGCTTTACCTAAGTATTGATTGCGAGCTCCTTATGAAAATGTAATTGTAAATCGTTTTTGAACAGCCTGAAGATAATTGTCACTTTGGCATAATTAAACAGTGTAGTCGACGATAAGATGATTTTTTTTTTGAGAAGTTACAATTACAATATAACATTTCGATTCAATTGTGAAACGGAAACAATAAGTTAAAATTATTATGGCTACTATATACGCAATGGCTTTTTTATTACTGTTTCAGGAAAAGTCTTGGGAAAATATATATCCATTCAAGGTTCAGATTAATAATGTTTTTGTAACTAGTTAACACAATTTGTTCAAAAATTTCAGCGATACAATCCTGGTCCCCACTACAGTGCTGACATAATTTTGCCGTTAAAATTAGAACGTTACAAATTTACTACCACCAGTTATCAATCAGTTGGCCTGCTTGGTGTATAATTCAAAACAACTGATTCGTAAATAGATTTTCTTTAGAATAGAAAATAATGATTTTCTTTTTACGATTGTATCTCTTTTCTAACGATCGAGTCGTTTAATGTTTTCTTTCCCCCCATCGTACTGACACCTGCGATAATTCAGTCTGTCAGCACGGTTTTTTTTTTTTTAACACTCGTCAACGGCCGAACTACAGATTTGTTCGCAAAAATAATGCAAACCATTTATTTTGGACACACCAACCTGCTCCCCATATCCTATGATTCGGAACCCCTACATCAGGGTTCCTGCAGAATAAGTTCTTTCCTACTGAGGATTATTAATAAAGTAAAAAATAAAAGGGTAATTACGACAACTATATGTCGGCATGCCACGTACATTTCAAGATGGATTGGTTTATTAATATCATGCGCCTATTTGAGATCGTACCGACATCAGCATTGCCAACGCAGAAGGTCTTTCCTACAAAAGATTACTAATAAAGTAAAAAAAAAAAAAAAATAACGGGTAGTTAAGACAACTATGTAATCATGCTCCTGTTTGAGATCGTACGGCAGTTTCCAGTGGCAGATCTTGTATCACTACGCATCACAACTCAGTATACAGGATTAGGCCTACCCCGTTAACACGAAAATAAGGTCAACTGAATAGGCAAAGTTGGTCTCCAGAGGATCGCCTCACGGTGTAAACAAACCCTCCGATTGCTAGGGAAAACAAGGCAGCAATTCGATAATATCTATTTAAGAAATGCTTTTAATTGGATTCATTAATAATAAAACTCTTGGAAACTTGAAGATAAGATGAAGCTAAGCTTACGCACGGCATTAGCGCAGGCCGATTCACGGATAAACAAAGTCGCTAAATTTGTCGAGTAAATTAATTTCAATACACCCCAATTATAATTCATTAATCGCCAATGGCGAATGACTAAGGTGAAGCGTTAATTTCCAATTAATCCCGGGCAGAAAAAAACCAAAACGAGCATCGTGATATGTTTAAGCAGAAACGTTATTGTTTATTTATTTTATATTTGTATGTAGACTTAAGCATCTATTGTGAGAATTGCTTGTAATCTTTACACTATTCCAGCGCAGACAAAGAACAACAACTCTATTCATGTATGTCTCAACATAACAGCAACTTGAAAGCAACTTGACTGCCTAGGCCTAAGCGTAAATAATATGGAATGCTATTAATTACTGAACTGTTGAATTATTAAATGCTATTAAAATACACGATGCATAAATGTAGCTAGCCTGGAATGCTATTATGAGTTTATTTGAATGCTATCAATGGAATTATTGAGTTAATGGAATGCTATTAAAATCCATGTTTCCATTAACATAGATAACCTGGAATGCTATTACCAGTTGTTTGGAACTCCATTACTTGAATTATTGGATCACTGGAATGTTATTAAATTCCATGATTGCGCAAACGTAAACGTAAAACATATGGAATGCTATTAATAGTTTATTGGAATGCCATTATTATTAGAATTATTGAATGCTATTAAAATCCACGACTGCGTAAACGTAGATAACCTGGAAAGATATTATCAGTTTACTGAAATGCAATTCGTGGCATTATTGAATTAATGGAATGCTATTAAAATCCACGACTGCACAAAAGTAGATAACCTGGAATGATATTATCAGTTTATTGAAAAGCCATTAATGGAATTACTGAAATGCTCAGTATTAAAATCTATGACTGCATAAACGTAAATAAGCTGGAAACCACGTTATAGGAATGCTGTATATAATTCCCAGTCAGGAGTCTGCTTCACTATACCGAACACCAGCAAAACCAGGTTATCACAAACGTCTCACACCCCAAACTTTGACTCGTGACTTAAAACTCGTGTCACCAGGAGACACCAATTTGACCATCTCCGACATGCTGGAAACCATTCTACAGAAACCTGGCAACTACCTCTTTCAACTTCAAAAATGCCACAGTTTTTTCTTTGGAATAAAAACTGTAGAAATATTAACTATAGTCTTGAGACCATAAGCCTGGAGGTGGTAACAAAATGCTTTAAGGAACTCGTTGTCTGGTTCCAGGGCAACCTCAAATTTACTACATATTCCGACCACATCGCCGCTACGGCCAATCGCAGGGCTGCAATTGTTCAATGTTCAATTGTTCAATTGTTCGCTGTTGTTTGTTGATATTTGTAGCGTTTTTAAAAAGAGCTCAAAAGCTTTGGAGTCAATTCTATATCCACCCAAAACCAAAACTGGTAGAAAAACCCACCAAGTTTCCAAAAACGATTGGCCTTTGAAGGTAGTGATATCATTCAACCAGGGAAAGGCCGCCAAGGTCAATCCTATTAGCCAAGTTAATCGCACCGGCTAATAGTTCGAAAGTTAAATGAAAACTTGAGGATTGCTACTTCATGTTGATATTGCTTGCTGGCATCCTATCACTTGAGAATTATATACGGTAACTAACCCCAGCAATTTCATCTCTGAAAATATTGGAATTCTATTCTATTGGAATTACTGAATTATTAGATTCTGGAATTACTGGATTGATATCAAAATGCAGGATTGCATAAACGTAGGTAACCTGGACTGCTGTTACCAGATTACTGGAATGCCAATGCTGGAGTTACTACATTATTGAATTCGAAAAAACGGTCAAAGTGTCGGGGCTCAAAAACTGGTCGTGTAATCTTGCAAGCCTATTTAAATCCACGATTGCGATTGCAGAAACGTGGAAAATCTGGAACAGTAGCAGAGTCGGGATTTTTGTTGAACGGGTGAAAACAGTAAAAATAAAAGAAGTGAAGATAGAAAAAGAGGAGCTGTCACTGCTGTAAAATAAGGCTGGCATTGTGCTCGTTGCTCGTGCCGAAATTAGAGAACGGTGTGTGAGGGGGAGGGGGACCCCTTTGGTCCCTACCCTAGCTCCGCCGCCGATCTGGAATACATCACATTATTGGAATGCTATTATTGGAATTGTTGATTTATGGGATTATAGAATTTTTGGAATGCTATTAAAATTCACGATTACGTAAACATAGCTTACTTGACATGCTGTTAGCGGTATTGCATGCTGACTTTTGGCTTCAAGTTCTGTGATGTGAGAAATAGCTTTAGGGTATAATGAAAGAATTCTGCAAACATTATCTTTGTACACGACCACCAAGAAAAGATAACGTGCAGCCGAAAGGGTCTTTTCAGCATTTACTATTATTTCAGTTTGAACATGTAACTGTATTCATCCGGTGCCTAATCTTACACATTAACACCATACTTTGCAATTTTTTAGGTAATGATATTTCAGTTTGTGTGCATTAGTACAATAATTCACTTCCCCTTTTATAATATAATAATAATAATGTTTGTTGCTGAAGCAACAGGTCTGGCAATGATCTCGGGGATCACTGACTGCCAGGGATCACTGGCTGCCAGATGCGTGTAAAAAATATTTGATAAAAAGAGAATGCGAAGGTGGCAAGGTAAAAACTAAACCAAGATAAAACAATTTAAAAGCTTGCATATAGGTTAAAAAAAATAGTTTAAAAAATGTTTAAATTGTCAAAAAAAAAATGCATGGCCAGTGAAAAGGTGGGATCGAATTAGGAAAGGTGAGTTAGGATTTCAACTGCCTTACCACCAAGGTTAGGTTTTACTACAGTAGTCTTTGAAAATGTCAATCTCAGGATAAATATTGGTAAAAGAGTGGAATTGAGAATGTGCCAGGCTGCAGCACCATGTCTTATCCGAATTTAGGAACGTGTTGCGCTAAAAAATTGGCCTTGTTTCACCGCTAAACTATACCCATAATTTTCCGCGCAGTTTAGACAAATATGGATTGGGTCGACAAATTTAGTTAAAGATTCACGTGCCAAATTTATTGACACATGATTCAGCCGTTCACAAGTTATTTCAAACCTATGAATAAAAAGACAGACAGACAGCCAGAATTGCCCGAGTTAGAGAAGTGCCAGAACTAGAGTTCCCGGAGTTCGGGAAATCACTGCCCAGTGCTACAGTATGTGCATCCTCTGTGAATGGCTTTAAAAGATTGTTGTCATTGGTCGACCTATCATCATTTTTAAAAAGGTCTGAGCACTATGCACATTAATTAATTCACTGATTCTCTTTTGTTGTTTGAGGTTTCCCGGTTCAAATCCCCGGGTTGACTCCTTCCTTTACTTCTTATCTCAAAAAAGTCCGGCAATGTTCAAAATTGAGCCGGTTCAGCCATAAGAGCGTTAAATTGCTTCGGCTGACTTAAGGCTCAAAGAAATTAATTTAAAACAAAAAACTGAGGAATGTACGGTCAACACAAAACTGGATGACAGTACCTACATGGAGAAATTCATATGGAAAGAGAAATCGACCCTACGTGATACCCTCATTGTTTAATAAACTTCCAAGAAACCTAATAGATCTTCGCAGCCTTTATATAATGAGAAAAGAGATGATGAAGAAATGGATCTTGAATAAATGAAGTTGAGCAGCCGTCACGCAAATATATTTATTTTATTACTGATTTTAATCTGCGAAACTATATTTTTCAATTTGAATTCTTTTGCACTGATTGTGTTTTATTTCGGAGTGAATTTTTGATTGAACGTCCATTTTACCAATCCTTGCAAATAATTTTTACTACTTTTAAAATGTATAGTATATGTATATTTTACCCTCACTATGAATTCTACACGTGATGTGTTTTAAACTAGTTTTATAGGTAATAATTTTAAAATATTTAACTGACATGTAATTGGATTTTGTTTTTGTCTGTTTTTACAGTTAGTCATTTTTAAATGTAATTATTTGTTTTAAGATGAGTGACTGGCATATACAAGCTCAAACTTGACTTTCGTGCCATTTATCACTTGATAAATTTACTTACTTGCTTATGAGGCCGTCTAAGGATGCGTTTTATTGTATATAACTTACTTTTTCTCCTTTTCATCTTTTAATCTCTTGTTTTTAATGTACATTGTTTTTGTTACGGGTTGACAGTCGAGTTGGGAGGGGGGTTTAAAACTGGCAGTTTAAATTGGGTGTAGTCTTTTTTGTACCACCTCTTGTAACCTGAAGGAGATTTCTTTTCCCGCATCTTAAATGCTGTTCTTTGTTGGCAAGATATCATTGACTTCCTGGGGTCCTTTCCTAACCTGTATGCTGTTGCACCACACATTTTATTTTATTTATGTATAACTAACTTAATGTAGCTTCTCTATTTGCAAAACAGGTTAGGAACTCGTACGTAATTCATTTCTTCATTATCGGATCGTCTCATGACTTTTTTTTTGCCCCATTACGTTAATTGTTCTAATTAATCTAATGTGCACCCTGAATTTTTTTTTGAGCCGAGTTGATTTTCTGTGTGTATACAGCGTCACTGTAATTGACAATTCTGGCCAGTTCTGCTTACAGGTAATCTCTGGCAATCGTCTCAATGACACTACCAGATTTACTGTGCACTGCCACGCTTCGAATCGGGTCTGAAATTGTCATGCATTGATTGCCACTTATTAGTTAATGCGCTTACTCGTAAATTTCAATCCAACACAACTGGGATACTAGTTAGTGCACGCTCCATGTGTATCGACGGTTAGTGGCGATCGGCATCAATACTGGCCCTGCTGGATTAATGAACTTATTAAAGGAACTGAGACGGTCAAATTTAATTTAACCATTTGGTTCAGGTTTTGACGGTGATAAATTAGCTCGCCCGCTAATTGCTAAATGGGCATAAGTTGATAATACTTCCTTAAGCAAATAAGCTAAGGGGTGGGGGAGGGGAATATTGGCTCGGCTTGAAGGTAAATGATTTAGTTAGCTCTCAAATGGGTTTTGCCAGAAGGGAAGCCAGCAACTGCAAGGCTTGGACAATAAGGTTGGAATGCAGAGTTACTATAGTGTGTTCCACATTACGTTTGTAGGGAACTGACTGTATGACGACACGTTTCCTTCCACTATGAGCGCAAAAAAACTCGTAAATAGCCCACCTGTAGACTCTAACAATAACTCTGTAGATTCTACAAGTGTGGTATTCACATGTTTTTGCACTCATAGTGCAAGGGTGCATGCAGTCATACAGTCAGTTTCCTGCAAACATAATGTGGAACAAACTATAACGGTAACTAAGGGAGTTTGCTAAGGGCCGTTAACAATGAGCACATCTAATTCAGTACAGCCATTTCGGATTGTTAAAACAATACAAGTATCGATGACAACAGGAATCAATAACGAGTCGTATAAGAAATCATTTTTACAAACTGAAAGAAAAATCTGAAGGTTCTTGAAGAAAGCCAGGTATCGGAGAATTTATAGCTGTGTGAATCAGGCAGACGGCGTAACAGTAAGAAAAAGTACCGGTACTGCACCGGGATCAATGACCTAATAAAGGCATTCCCCCTTGCCAACTCCAATCGAAGTCCCGGGACCAATCCGATGCGTCCCGGGACCAATCATGCTGCCGCGATGAATGACATCGACAGACATGCTATACCTAGGGATGGTTGTTCGAATTCTTGACCCCTTCTCGGACCAGAATACCACCTTTGTGTCATTTCGTCCTTAGTCTTTTCACAGGACTAGTACGTAATTTTCGTGCCGCGCAGTGACAACGTTGCATTGCGAGAAGACACTTAGCTTGGATCTCATGAAGAACCGTGGCCAACTGGCTTCATGATGCGGCAGACCAATGTTGTTTATTGATCTGTCAGTAATTATGGCTATTTTAAAGCCTCAACAACAATGAATACGAGCAACAGTGCAAAAAAGAATAACAGGTAATTTCCAATGTTTTGGGGATAAAGCCCTGTCCCTTTTTCACATAAAGTCATTGAATAAATATCAGAATAATTCTTCTTGCAGAAAATAGCAGAATAAACAGAACGTATAGCTTGGCAATGGACAACGGCCATAGCTACAATGGATTCTCAGTGTTTTTCTGTTATATACAAAAAATGTGACTAAGTATTAAGCTAAAATTTATCCACCAACTTTGCTTAAAAATGGGACGAGTGTTACCTCTGAAGTGTGTCAATTTATGTCCCACTGGTTGTCCACTATTAGGCTTTTTAACATGTTCTTATTTTTAATGCTTTTTATTATAAGTTAATGTAAGTGTGAGTATTTACCATTGAAGTCTAATTAATGCATTTAATTGGCAGGTAATGTTGTTCCCATACTGGCAACTATGTGTTAAATAAATGATGTACCGAATTGTTCGTACTATTCTCTACGATGTGAAAACTAGGTCATGATGAAAGAATTTTGCAAATCTACACTTTCTAAGCCCTGATCCCGAAACGCACTTGTGTAACCAACAATAAGTAAAAACTGGCTAGAAGCCTTAACAATGACTTTAAACTTGCGGTGCATGAGGCTTATGATTTATTTATTTATTTATTTATTTATTTATTTATTTATTTATACTACAGGAGTTTACACGGCCTGGAAGCCACTCACTCCATCTAAAGTGCTAAAAACTAACTTAAAAACTACACAAAGAAAGTAACAAGCCAGCCAACAAAATTATCATTGCTACGTCGGCCACAATAAGACCTTTGTAAACAATGAAACTTAATGTAGACCAATCGCAACAATCAAATTAGTATTATTAGCTGGAGAAAAATAATTGTTTAAACGATGCAAAAAGATTAGTGAAACTCGGTTAAATATTCAAAACGCACAAAAATATACGCCTTCGGTGCAACCAGCGAAAAATAATAGTTTAAACCATGCATAAACCACTGGCATAAACCGCTGGATAATTAAAATTAAAGAGTTAGTGAAACTCTGTTACATATTCAAAACGCGCAAAAATACACAGACGGGATACACGCCTTCAGTGACCAATACACGAGAAAGCAAACCATTCCCATGTTGCAAACGGTGCATCAAACACCACCAATGCACTCAAGATCGTGCTGTTTTTTTTTTTTTTTAAACAGTATAGGTGGCCTGGCAATTCTAGTACTGCACGATTTCATACCGAGCAAATATTTGAACGCATCTGGTGTTCTTCTCTTTCCCCTATGGTTACTAGCAGCAATCCTTCTTGCAATGCCCAGCCACTAAACAGTTGAAACATCCTGTTCTGAAACGGCATTTTAGTTAACTCAAACTAAAGTCCTCAGGGCCCTCACGCGCCTTCAACGGAGCCCTCAGCTTGAAGGCAAGTCGACGAACGGAATCAAATCACTTTACTTCAATTCAATTCAATTCAACACGTGCAATAAGAAACGCAACTTAGCAAGCATCAGCATCCATTGACGCCATCTTCTTTTCCTTAAATGTTGGCTGAGATCGATTCACCGAGGGAAAGCCAATTTCGATTCTGCCAGAAAGAACCTGACGCGCTTCACTGGTCTGACGGTGGAGGAGCTAGAATACCCGCATCCCCCAGTGCACAGCAAAAACCTGATTTACCTTCCTACTTTACTTCTTTCATTCGTCTGTTCTCTCTTTTTTTTCTTTTTCTTTTTTGACAAACCAAGCGAATCTAACGAAGGAAGAGGTGCCTTTTCTTATTCCGTCCGTCAGTTTCACGGCAAACTCGAGCGAAACAATTTTTGTTGCTAACTAAATCGTCAACTCGATTATTGGATCATCCTATAATGTTCGTCCCGCGGGGGCACTTGACGTAGAATCAGGCAATGTTTTTCATACAACAAGACAGACATGTTCATCAGCCAACCCAAGGAAGTCAGGATTTTCTCGAGCATCTCTGGCTTCCTGCCAAATGTTCCCATCTTCAAAGCCGTGACACGTTAGGATTTTTCGTTTTGTAGCCGTGTTTGTTGGATACTAGCTGTGTTTCTTCATTGTTGGGAAAAGGTTTTAAGGTTTATCCTGAATATAGTTTGATTTTGAGTGCATTCTGCAAAGCAAAGTGTGTTTTCAGACCACTTTGAAACAAGTTTAAATGATAGTCAATTGCCGCACTTGGAAGCTCAAGTAATGAACTTTCAAAACTTGTGCAAAAATTTGAAAGTTTTACAGCAAAACAAGCCTTGGTTGAAAAGCGTGAGCACCAGACAGTGCTCGTGACACTCGTGATAAAACATCACTGCTTACTTAAAATTAAAATTCTTTATTTTGAAGTAAGCCCTCTGTCAGCTTGTTCAGAAATAAACAGTGCCATGATTTGTGTAAATTAATCATGTTTGTGACTTCAGGAGCTATTGACCTTGTACATCAATCCCCAATTCTTGAGTCAACAAGAAGTGAAATGTCAGACATGGGCAGTACCGGTTTCCTGGAGAAGAAACTTCGAGAAAGTTCCAGGCCTGGAATCCGGAAGTAAATAAACCAGTTGGAAGGCGACGTCACGGACATTTTGTGGAAGCCTTACTTCCAACTCAGCCTCCTACGTGAGCAGCACTAAGCTGCTAACTGTCCAACTTTCTGTATTATGTAAAGTTTAAATTATAACTGTTATTATGTAGTTTTCTGTCATGCCTATTAAATTCTTATTTAGAGTAACAAAGTTTAAAGACTTTGAAAGGATCCACACAGTCGTAGTTAAATTACTCACATCTAACACCCTCCAAACGAGATGCACGTAAATTTTATCGACACTTCACATAAAGTACAGTTCCCCAGAATTGGTTTACCCGCCGTTATTCAGTGCTTAAAATTCATTTTAAAATGCAGCAGTAATTCTAACATTACCCACATCCCACGGGGCCACGGTAATGAATGGGGTTTGACAAATATGCTTTGATTTTCCTCTTTTTCCTATTTCATGTTTTTTTTTTCTAATTTCGTGTTTTATGTTTTATTTTTGTACAGTACTTTTTGTATAGGTTTTTGCTAAGAAGCAGCACCTGCTTTGATTTTCCTCTTTTCTCAATTTCATGACTTCATTTTTTTAATATTCAGGATGGATGTTAGTGGTCACAACCGTGGTCATTTCCATACCTTTCTGCATACTCATGTGCAATAAAGTTTTATTATTATTATTTTTATAATTATTATTATTATTATTATTATTATTATTATTATTATTATTATTATTATTAAAGTACAGAAGGCAACGGAAATAGGTTTGCATTTCTGTTGACTTACCGTGAGTGAGACTTCACTGGATAAATGCACCTTTACTAGCTTGGTGAACAGATATGATATGATTCACTAGGTCTCGGCACTGCCAACGTATGTCTCTTCATCTTCAAAGAAAGCCCATTCATTGATTGGTCTGTTTTTATTCGCGGTTCATCAAGCATATTTGGAATAAAAGCACCGTGAAAGAATTGCCAACCAACCAGCCTGACGGGGAAACGGAACGCCACGAGACAGCGGGATACCAAACCGAAAAGTTCAAAGAAAGCTGATATTCGAGTTGAATATCGTACCCATTATAGGCGTGTTCTGAATTTTGAAACGCGAGCAAGGGGTGGAGGGAGGTTGTGTTGTAAAATCCTATACGTAGATAGATGCTGTGATTGCTTTGATCTTTTTACGTGTCTTTTTTCATGGGTGTCATTTTTGTTTAGTGCTGGGTCATACGTGAAAACAGAGTAACGGTTAGAAACCATTCAAATAATTGCTACAACATTGGTAGTTGGTAAGATTGGTATTTCTTACATTATTAGCGGTTGTCCCTCTGGAACGTTCTCCGGACAGGGGCTCTTTTTAATTCGTCATGTCTCACGTCGAATTAATGTGGTCGTGCCAAAAAACGAGCCTCGAGCAAATCGAGTCGGCCACATCTCCTCAAAAACTAGACTCATTTGCTCAATTACGATCCGACGAAATCACGGGCAAGTGTGGGTGAGTTGCAGGTTAGAAGGTCAAAACTGCTAATCTCTAAAGAGGTCTTTCTACGCGAAACCGTTAGTTATGAGAGAGTAAGTGACGTCAGCGTACAAGTGTGCTCTCATATACACGAATATTTTTTATCTCGCTGTTGTTCTATTTTTGGGGCCAAATTTTTTATTTTACTTGCCAAAGTGCCAGTTCAATTGCTTTGCTTTGTCTGCTCTTTTCAAAGCACACGCGAGCATTAGCTCTTGTGGGGTGAGTGTTTGCTTGTTCTGTTTAAAGTTGTAATTTGTATTGGATAAATGGACATACTAACCGGTAGGTAAAAGATTGTCAAACATTCACTACGTTTACATGGCCACAAGATAGGGCATTTTAACGATGCGCTTTGAAATGCGCATCAAAAAATGGCACCTGTTAAAGTCCACGATTAAGGCCAATGCGCCACGGAAGGCGCTTCTGCCAGTATGCTCAGAAAACCATTCCTACCTGCCCTCCCTTTGGCGAATAGTGATTAGGCCCCATACTGCTCCAGCCTCTGTTGCCCTGCATGTAGTAAACTAGGTCAGCTTAAACACAACTAACGTAACGTGTGCATGTCTTAGTGGTCTTTCCAGTCATGTATGCTTATTTTTAGTTTATTTACGTAAAATTCGAAGTACACTGGCACAATATACGTGGCCAACGTAACTGTGTCCGTCACCTTTACCAGGCTGTCTCCAACGTCTCAATGTGATTGGGAGCGTTTACATACATAAATACGATGCGCTTCCGACTTCCGATCCAGGTCTGTGAAACGCTTTGGTTTCTGTTGCGCCAGCTGGAGAAAGCACCACGAACGGGTGTTTAAAAGACCCACGGTGGCGACACGGACGCGATGCGCATCCTTCTGAAGCGCTTCGAAGTGGTCATGTAAACGTTGTGATTCGCGTTTCTGAAGCACGAAGTGCACGGATTGACTGAGCAAAGCGAACAATTTATGTGTATGTGCAAACCTATATGAATAACTATACGAAGCATAGGATCGATGCCAAAACGGTGAGCGAAACGAATGATATGGCTAGTTATATTTAAAACCGTTTCTTTACCCAGAAAGGTAGACAATATTTGAATTCACAAACGGGTGGATATATTGGTGGCGTAGAATTCATTGGTTGGGGTTGGGAGTCAAGGTTTAGACCCCGCTTGTTCCACTTCCACAATGTGACCAAGAAGACGCGGGGGTTTGAACTTCGAAGCGTAGTCGGTGAGTATACTGCTAAGGGTAACCTTTGGTGGCTGACGTCGATGCATCTGTTGACAAACAGTAGCGAGTGACTAATAGTAATTTTATTTTGAAGTATTTTTACGTGGCAAATTCCTCTTAGCGTTACAACCTTAGCGTTACAATATTAGGCATTCACACGAGATTTTAACGTCAAATTTATGATTTTAAGTGATTGTTTTTAGGGAGACGTGGACCCCTAAGAAAACGGATGGCTGCTATTGGAACCAAGTATTGCCCGTAACTGAAGCTCTGCATTTTTTGGGTAAAGGGACGCGATGCAGCACGGAGATCTACGCGAATTATGGTTTTCATAATGATTACTAAGGGCAGGCCACGAAGAAAGGCAGCATCCCAACTACAATTCTGGAGGCCAGGGAAAAACCATAAGAACGGGGTACCTTCAAAAATAATTCAGGGCTTTTTTCAAATTATTATAAGGGTATTTATTCGTATTACCGTTTTTTTGTCATATGCTAATTCTGTGTTCAGAATGCCCACTCCGTCGTTATCGGGTCTGGGACAGTGCCACCTCTCCCTCCCCTCCCCCTTCCCCCTGTAATTACGGACCCGAACAAAGGTAGCGTCACAAGCGAAGCTACGTGCTATAGGGCAGAATCAACAACTCCACATTAGCTACCGAGCTCTCTCTGGAACCAGTCGTAGAGCTTGTTGTAAGGGGTACTAGAAATAAAAAAAAAAAGAAGAAAAAAAAACTGTGCCTTTTCTTAAGTTAATGCTATGAGAGCAGTTTTTTCTTAGCCCAAAGGAAATCGTTTTGTCCAATCCCGATTCCGTAATATACAGTTTAACCGATCCACGAAAAACCGATCAATTTTGGTACATACTTACCCCTCTTCACCCTCTTCTCATTTCACGTTTAACAAATTAGGGGGGGGGGTTAGTTCTCTAACACGTTTTTAGTTCTCCAAAAAACGTTTTTACACCACGTAAAACGATCGAGCCAGCGGCGCGAGCGGCGGCCATGTTTCGGGATACTGAGTAGCACGAAAAGGTGGCTTCGAGAAAACGGAAAGAATTGTTCCAAATTATGCTGCCTTGCTCGCGTTGCCGGCGCTTATTCGGTTTAGGTGGAAATGTTTTTGGTTGCGGTTTCGGATGTTATGTGTTTAGCCGCAGCGAGCGCTGGAAAGAAATGAGGAAGGCACATAATTTCCGTTTCTTTTATTGCGATGGTAAATCAGGATTTCCAGCTGCTGTCATTTTACGCGTTTTCAAAGGTTTTTATTTTTTTATTTTTTGCAACTTAAAACACATTTCCCCCGGTTTTTTAATGTGATGTAGGCAGAGGATGAAAATCTGCGTCGGTTTGTAAAAAAATTAAGTGAGTTGGAGCGATTCGGTTAAACTGTGTAATTATGCTAATTACCAAAGATTCTTCTCTTTTTTTTGCTGAAAAATGAAACAGCTGCCAGCAAATCTAAAACAAAAGCTAGGCATGTTTAGGTCCAAGAACTCCACTCTCACGGCGTCGGCTTGACGAACTACGCAAATGATTTTACCTCCCGTGTCTTTACCTCCGCGCAGTGCCACATGCAGCTAGCTGAACGACTGCCCGCTCCATATACGAAGTACGCAGCGAATAAGGCGTTTGTCACGGGTTTGTTTCAAATTTTACTTGCACTTTTTTTGAAATAAATGAAGTAACACCGATCACAGTCTGGTCAAATTAATGGATCACAGAATCAGAGATAGATCAAGTCACCGGGGTCAACCCAGGGGCTTATTAACCCATATGGAGTCCAGGTGCAAGGCCATGAGACCTAGGTGTGATACTGCGCAGCTTTATGTAAGGATGGAGAATAGATAAACTAGAATGACTACAGAAGAAGGAAAAATACATCTTTTTTTCTTCTTAGTAAAATTATTAAAGAACGACGGCCGTTCATTAAAATTGAACAGTATGAACAAAATTATTTTGCATAATGATGATAAGTGCATTGTTGGGGGGGGGGGGTCCCTTTTACAGTTGGGTCGTGAGGCAACTGCCTTGTGGGTCATAAGCCATTGGGTCAATCTAGGTATTCGGGTCAAGTTTTCAGTGAGGCCACCGGGTCTGACCACCTGACTACGAATTTCGAGTCAGACCTGGTGACTAGGACTGACCCAGTAACCAAGTAACCATCACAAAAGTCACAAGATTAAAATGAAAAGCATAGTTTTTTGTTGCAAATATTGACACTGATTACCAAATACGCTAATTTTGCCAATACAATGTATATCAACCGATGATGAAGTCACACACTGCACGACCATTGGTCGATAATAATATTCTTAACAGCTCAAAGTTCAGCCTGCACTGGGCTAAACTTAAACTCAGTTGTTACTGCAGCATTGTTACATCAAGTTTTTGGAAATTTCGACGACAACGTTGCCTTATTTTGGTGTCACCAGACCGGGTCGGGCCGGATCAGACCGGGTCAACCAATTTTCGGGTCACTGGACCTAAAAAATTACTCGGTTAATATTTCTTATAACTGAGTTCTAAAGATTATAATTACTTGGCCGAGCGAGATAAGCTACAACACGCGTTTTTTCCCAGTGCTCTGTGAATGAAACCAAATTCGAACTTTACGAGCGGATCTTGATAGCTCTGTCGCCACGCGTGTTATATATTGTATTAATGCGACCGCGCTGTTTCAAAACTTGTGCAATCGGCAGTAGTAGAGTTTTCTTTTTTTCTCTTTTTTCTTTTTACCATTTGTGAATATGTTGTGCATTCTAACAATAAAATAGTTTCACTGTGGTATATTATTCAAATGGCTTTGAACTGCTCGGGGCCACTAGCCTTATAGATCAGGTACCTTTAATACAGCTACTAAAAATCGGCTCAGCAACCCAACTGAAAACCCAAATGTCTCCAAAAATATCTGAGGTAGGAATTTCATCTTCATGCACCAGAATTTCATGCACCCTTGTCGTGAAATTTCAACCGAATCAGACCAAAACTGCAAACGTTATTGTTTCCCAAAAAGTCAAACACAACACAAACAAAATCCAAATTCGTCGAGTATTTGGCTTCGTTCGTTTCGCACGGCTTTACCCAATTATAATTTTGTCTATATGTTTACACATTTTTCAACGAAAAAAATAGAGACTTATCACTTGGACCGTCAACAACCAGACTGTAATCATGAAAGAAAAGGAAGCTTTCTTGCCTGTTTTCAACCTTGTTTCGGGTTGACAGAAGCATATGCTGGAAGTCACAGAGACCCAAGCCATATCCATGCCTACATCAATAATTTGATCTTGTCGGTAACGTTTGTTTAATATCACCGAGATCAAACAACGGATGGGAAAACAAAATGAAAAACGTAAATATTTCAGCCGCAATGAATATCAAATTCCTCGCTCAGTTTCGAGAACATGAGACCGAGATTTATCGACGGTTTGTGGCCCGCACTCTTTGTCAACAACGATCCTGCGTGTTCTAAGGTTTTATTGTCAGAAGAAGAAAAAAAAAAGGAAACTGATCTTGGAAGACGAACATTTTTTGGGATTCCTCCATAATGCTAACATTACAAGAAATATGAATTAAGAATTAGTTGAAGGAGGTACGCTTGCCAGCTGAGCAAGGCGGTTTTGAGTTTTCAATTTAAAATCCAGTATGTAAGTAAAGAAAAAAAAAAAAACTACCAACCACAGCGCTCTGGATTTCAGCCGTTCGTGTAGCGTCTGACTAAGCTGGCGTATTCGACTTGCTAAATCGTTCGCTTCGCTCATTCGGTTGGCGTCGAACCACGCTTCATGCAGTTTAGTTGATTTCCAGAGCGTCTCAGTACGTAGCTTAGGCTGACTGCACACCAACTTAGACGTTTAGTCGCCCGACAAAACATTTTGTCGTACCATGTCTCAACGTGTTGCAGACGTCTCCAAAACCATAGCAATGAGAGAGCGCCACACATTGGATGAGAAACTGTCCAAAGACGTATTTAGGCATCTCACGACAACAAAACGAAGCTCCTTCTAGTTGCTTCTGGTGGGGTCTCACCACCAGATGCGACGTTTTGTCCCGCAACATTTCGTCGCGATACACATTTGTCTAATTTGGTGTGCGGCTATAGAATTAGACAAGTGTCTTGCGACGAGACGTATGAAGACAAAACGTCGCGAGACGTCGCATCTGGTGGAGAGTCCCCACCGGACGAAACTAGAAGAAGCTTTGCTTTGTTGTCGTGAGACGCCTAAAGATGTCTCGCAACAACGTCGCATCCGGTGTGTGGCGCTCAGCTCACTGCTATGGCTTTGGGCAGCACGTTGAGACAGGTTACGACGAAATGTCCTGTCGTGAGACCAAATGCAACAATTTTGGTCTCGCGACAAACGTTGCAAGGCAAAACGTCACGAGACGTTGCATCTGGTGGCGAGACATCAGAAACATTTGTTGTGTAACAAGCAATCCTATGCTCGATTTCTGGCCTTTAGGTTGTTTACGTTAGCTGTTTGTTGTTTATTAGTACGAAAAGAACTGGTTATTTATTTCTAGTATAGTAAAATTCGTGTTTGGACAGCCTTATTTGATTTTGTAAAATAACACATTGTTTCTGTTTTACTTTAATTTGCATTATAAAATCATTGTACAGACCATTGATCAGGGCACGTTTTTCATATTCACGTCTTGGAGCAGTGTATATAAAATTCTCAAATAAATGATGGAAACATTTAGTCAACGTGCCACC
>JAHWFP010051255.1:0-20407 GCA_023313725.1 Lithobius niger | reverse complement strand
AGATACTGGTTAGTTTACATGATTTTTGGCGTTTGTTTTAAACAAAAATATTGAAGAAATTGTTTATTTTATTTTGTGTAGAATTTTAAAGTTTTAGATTTGAGATTAGATTAGTTAGAAGCCGGTGCAAAGCCAAGGCTTGTGAAGCACCGCACCCCCCCCCCCACCCCAAGAACCCCAAAGCAAATCAGTGCTTCCAAAAGTTAAGTCGAGCCTTGAAGCTGTAAAGAGTTGAAGCCGAAACAATGTGCTCCGGGAGGGAATTCCAAGGACTAACAGTCCTTTCAGGGAAGAAGAATTGCCGGCAGTTAAGCCTCGAAACAAGACCCTGCAGTTTAAAGCTGTGGGGTCTGTTATTCTTGAAATTACGAGTAAAAAATACGGAAAGGGTTATTAGAAAGGAACCCAAAAGAAGCCGATAGGTAAGAATGAGATCACGCCTATCAAACCTCTCACGAAATGAAGGAGGGGGGGGGGGAGATGAGGCTTAATGGCGCGTCGACAGCTTGGTCATTAGCGCCAACCTCATTCACAGTGCAGTGGTCCGGGTTGCCACTGCACCACACATTACAGAGAAGGAAGGAGTATTGAGCTGTTTGAGTCATTCATTGTACGGAAGGTGACGAACACAGGAACACCACTTCGTTAGTTTACGTTGGCAATTTTCAAGTTTGTCGAAGTGAGACTGTCATATAAATGATTCGATGTCAAACTAAACGCACTGCTAAGAATTTGTATTGCTAAATATACGCATTTAACAATTGCTGAAGTTAATAACTGGATAACGCTGCAAAAATGGCGTTGTAAGCTACAACACCTACATAATCCTAAAACCCGTTATTAGGACGTGCTGGGTCTTTATAATGAGGTTTTACGCATTGTGAAGCACAACATCTACAAACGCAACGTCTAACTTCAGTCATCAATCGACGAGTATTTGTAGACGTTACATGTTTAAACATCTACTGAATATAGGTGCTGTAAACTGCAACGTCTATAGGTAACTGGGTTGAAAACCACACGTCCGAACTATACGTGTTGTAAATCACAACGACTTTAGATGTTGTAAACCACAACGTCTGTAGGTGGAGCAAACCACAACATCGATACGTGTAGTAAACCACAACCGACAGGTGTTGTAAACCAAACGTCTGTAGGTGTTGTAAATCACAACGCCTAACCCCTATAAAAAAAAAAGGCAAGGCATTGAATGACGTCACAAGTATATTTGAGAGTAACCGTTTTGATTAACAAAATATGTTAAAGATAAGCTTTCAGGTTTAAAGTATTTTGTTACAGTCTAGCCCAAATTTGGGAAGATTTTCAGTCTTTGGCTGAAAATATTACCAACTAAGCTATGTTCGCTTCCCCAAATTAGTAAACGTTGGCCTGGATTTTATTATCCAGTAGATTGCTGATAATAATTTTTACCTGTGCCAAAATAAAATTACAGCCTTTTAGTCTAATAGCCAAAATTGCAGCGAAACTGCAGTCCTTATGCTGTGACTGGGCTTTGCAAAAATCGTTTTTATTTATTATCCAGACACACGCTAGTGTGTCGCGCCAACAACAAACATCACAACACTTCAATTGTCGAGGTTGTAAACCATTGTAGCGCGACGCCATACCGTCAGTGTCTAACAACTTGAAGCATTGTTGGGCACATTTCAGGTACTTGGATAAAAATAATAATTCGGTACAAAAGCTTAAATTGTGGTAAAATCGAGAGCAATGACCCACTTGACAAAAATTTACTCTTGACAAGGGCAAAACGAATACGGCGAATACGAATATTAATTAACTCTTGTAGGAATCTCTGCTAAGCTGCTGTCGATGCAAAATCTGACCCTCAATAACGTTGCAAATGTGTAACTACCTAGCTAGCTAGTCCGCTGATCCCCAAGTTAATTCCCATAGGGTGATTATTCACCGATAACGGGAAGGCTTCCAGCTATGAAATTAGACGAATGGGTGCAGTACAATACGAACTGCGTACCTTTTATGATTTAGAGCCTGGGGGTGTAACGAGGATGGCGTGGGAGGGCGCGTAAGTACGAAAATATTGTCATAACAATTGCTAGTATTGTCGGCATCGTCTTTCATTGGAACGGCCAAAGTTTGGACGATGACAACGTGTATACTGATGTGCGTGCCTTATAGACACACACTTGTGCATCACGATAAATCTAAACAACGTTGCCAAAAAAATTGTATTCACGTCCAGTTCACGAAAAATAAACAAACTGTAAAAACAAGGCAAAATAAACAAAGCCAAAAAATGGTAAAGAGGCCACCACGTTGAGAGTGGTTCGGCCTTTCAAAGGAGTAATTTCAACACACCAAAACTAAATAAATAAAACAAATTACAACAAAATTAAAACCAAACCAAAAAACTATAAAAACTATGTTGAGAATAGTTCTGTCTCTAGGCAAAGGTAGCAGCAGAGTGTTGAAAACCATTTTCTTGTTGACGTGACACTTTATTAAACATCTGCACGGTAGTGGAATTGACTCAATACACAATTTAAAAAAAAAGGAGTGATATCATATCAAAAACCAAAACTGGTAAAAGGGGCCGCCAAGTTCCGAACGGTTCGGCCTTTCAATGGAGTGATGTCAACACACCAAAACATTCGCCAACTTAATCGCACCGAATAATACTTTGGATGTTAAATGAAAACTTGAACATTGCTACCGAAAGTAGCAATGTTCTAGTTTTCATTTAGCCTTCGAACTGTTAGTCGGTGCGATTAACTTGGCGAATGTTTTGGTATGTTGATATCACTCCTTTGAAGGGCCGAATCATTCGGAACGGCGGTCCCGAATCACTCGGCGGTCCCTTTTACCAGTTTTGGTTTTTGATATGATTTTATATTGGAAATTCATTATGGTTACCGTATGGGGCACTTCATAAACTCGTAGAAAAACGCAGCACTGAAGCCCCATGTCAATAAGTTTCAATGAGATGGGGCTTAAGCACTGAGTTGTTCGAAAACAGTGCCGCAACTAGGTTTTCCAAGGAGGGGTGCAATCACAAAATATTGAGCCCCTCCTCCATGAGTATGCAATCCTGGGGGCAGAGTGGCTCCCTGTTCCAACAAACTACAGTGAATTTTGTCCCAGTTAGGACCCTGACTCCAAAATTTTGGGCCCCCTCCCTCCTGGGCCCTCCCTCTTTTCACCACCCCTAATTGCGGCACTGTTCGGAATGCCCCTTAGTTGAGCTGAAACTCTGCAGAAGCCTCTAGTGTGGCTATTCCGTTAACGTTCAGTAACTGTTTGCATAAGTTTGTTGCTGTCATGTAGTTAAACCATCAATATCTGTAAATGTATGCCTACCTCTTTAATTCATGTAAAGCTATTCTAATGACCACGATCACTGAT
Organism: Lithobius niger; assembly: GCA_023313725.1. Lineage (NCBI taxonomy): Eukaryota > Metazoa > Arthropoda > Chilopoda > Lithobiomorpha > Lithobiidae > Lithobius > Lithobius niger. The sequence continues at coordinate 17,023 of JAHWFP010051255.1, read as the reverse complement.
CCGTCATTAAAAGTGCAACCGGGATCCTGGTGCCAGGATTCTACTCCTGGTGCCGGGACCGAAGTCTCAAGTAGTAGAGTCCCGGCAGTAAAAAATACCCAAGACTTACTAATGAGAATTTCAGCTGCACCCATTTATCACATGCTCTACTCCAGCTGCCGGGACCCAAGTCCCAAATACTAGAGTCCCGGCAGTGAAAAAAGGTAAGACTTCCTAATGAGAATTGCAGCCGGGACTGCCAGGACTCTAGTATTTGGGACTTGAGTTCCCGGCACCTGGGCAAGAGCATTTGAAGAATGGATCTCGGTTGCACTTTTAATAATTAGTACCATAAGTCTTAACTATTTTTTACTACCGGGACTCTAGCGTTTATGAAACAAGGAAGCAACATAACTTGGTAACGTCAACTCTGGCCACCACCGGGATCGCTGCCACTCCAGTGTCCAACTCGTCCACCACAAGTGCTTGAAACATCCAGTCTACGAGGTCCAGTACGACGTTAACCTGCTTGAGAAAATCTCCAGATGTTCCATCTGTTGACGGCTTCTGTGAAATAAAACCCGTCTCAAAGATCTACTGAACCCGATGCTTCAGTGACGTCACCCCGAGAGATCTGGAAACTATTCTATATACCGTTTACGAACACATGTTGGTGTCGGTGCTGAGCAGCTTGATGAGATTAAGCAAGCGCTCAGTGTGTGCAGGATCCGTTAGGTGCCAGGCGGTTGCAACTGTACTAGTAACAATGCATTCCAAACCTTCGCAGCCAGCAATGCTTCCGGCGCTTGGCAGACGCTGATAACGCCAACACGGCGTTGAGCTAACTTCCTGTTCTCGTCTGAATGAGATTCGCGAGTGGCCATTCCATACAATTTACTTATGTTATGTACAAAATTATAGTAACGCCCTATATATGAAGAACATAACCGCAATTTCAGATTGAAACAACAACTTTAAAAACAGAAGAAACCTGGTGGGTATCCATGGTGCCCACCGTTCTCGTCTCTGCTCTCGCCTGAATGAGATTCGTGGATTCGTGAGAAACACATCATTCACTCCTGTCATAATTCCTCTTGTGGTGGGCGACAAGGCAACGCATATAGGCCTATTGCAAATGTGAAAACGATGTTTATATTAAAAGCGATGCAAACATCAATTTATAAAATCGAACAGCTATTGGAAAATTAATTCAAAGTTTTGCCTGAGCTAGGATAAATTTTTCAAACAGTATCACAGTTTAACAGTGCGTGTTTTACCCTAATCGTCGGACTTCTGAATGTGCTCACCATGTTTAGCCATAATGGCGGTTGCCATCCCATAGTCTCAAGCGGAAGTATCACAGATGGATGCGCCTTAAATCGTGAGTCTGCTTGTTATCGTTCTGTAGGCAGCAGGTTGCGTAACAGATCGAATGTTAAGGCACGTGCAGAACTTATCCAGCGGTGGTAATTCCTCAACTTCTAATGACAATTCCCAACCCTTCCTTTAACGGCATTACCTAAAACGTGCCTCCGCGAAAAAACAAGCCTCTTGCATTAGCGCTTCCAGTTTAACACTTTTTTCTAACCTTCCCGAGCCCCGTCGTTCAAGGCAACTAAAGTGCTTGCTTGTCCTTGTTTCCGTTGGCAATGGCCGCTTGACGTTGGCTGGCGTGTCTAGAGGGAACTGGGCTGAAAAATCGGCGGAAGTGAAGGACGACAGCCAGAGTTGCGTGCCTTAGGCGAACTCTGTCAAAGGTTCAGCTCGCTCCTCCCCTACCCCACCCCCTCCCATCAATCCCCCCTTACACAACCCCCTCCCCTACGTCTTTCTCTTAAACGACTGATGGTCGTATCGCGTTCGTAAAATCCATGCTTCACACGAAATTAAAATAATCGAATACTAACGACGTTCGAAGTAGCCATGGTACCTGGAGAGGTTTACGAGAAAAATCGTTATTTTTGTTGATGTGTAAGCTGTACGCTTTCGATTGTATATTTTCTATAATGCGTATTTTTTTTTTTTATCGTCGGGTAATCTGTGGCCTTGAAAAATACGTGGACGTAAACAGTGACGTAATTGGTGGGGAGGAGCCTAAGGGGCGATTCGCCGCCTCTGTAAGATTTTGAAGGCTTTTTCGGAAAATTGGCAGTCACTTTTTGCATAGCTGAAAAACCTTGACTATCCTGAAGACTTTTTTTATTTGTAAAAAATAAGTATCCAATATAAACAAGTGGCTACAGCGACTGCCTAGTCGCACCAGTCTTCTGTACAGTTCTTCCACTTCCAATGTTGAGGCACACACTCTATCATGCACTACAACAGCTATCTCTATTATACTAATCTAAAAGCAGTAGCCATTACAATTGTCAATAAAAAATGTGTTAGCTTTTAGGCCTATTTTACATTTGAGGCGTAATTGGCAGCTATTAGGCCTATAATTTTAACCAGTTCGTAAGTAGCAGCTAACAGCGATATGGATTGTATAGCAAGCCTATTCATTTTTGAAACACGGTGCGCCTATCAGGCACACAGTTATAGTGATACAACGTAACGCGCAACGTAGCATATATAGATCAGTGGTACCAGGGAAGTGACGAGAGAGACGCTGTTGATGAAGCCAATGTTGCTATGGTAACATAATTTTAGGCCTAATTTTCATTTTTAGGCCTCATTTTAAAAATGCAGTTTTAATTTAGCAAGTAGCAGATAGGCCTAATGGAAAATTTGGTTCGACGGTAAGCCTATTCATTCATATAACAATGCGACGAGACTATTTTAAACAAAGCTAAAATCCATTTGTTTTTATTGAGTGTTACCTTAGGATTTTAAATCGACGATCAAATGTTATTATTTAATTCAGTTACGTCGAAGAAGTGTATTGGCTATAAGGAAGTAAAGATGTTTTAATTTGCCATGTTATTTAACTAACTTCTCACACTGAATCTAACATTGTAAACAATGGTCGTCAATATCTGGTACCGCTGCGAAGCTGAAAAACGCGACGGACGGACGGACAAAGTCGTTGCAATAGTCTTCTCAGCCGGTACGGCTGTACAGAAGACTAAAAGCTGAAAGATTTACATTACACATTTTTTTATGCGTATAATGCAGTCAACAACACTGTGGGTATATTTGTTTTATTTTTCTTTCTTTTACGGATTCAACTGACGAATTTCAATTTTATGACGGATTCTGTTTTTTTTTTCCCAATAAAATAGTGAGACATGATCTGTGACTCTACTTCAGTATTATTTATGGGCCTGCTTAAAAAACACAATCGGTAAGCAGACTGACTTTTAAGGTACCAGTTTTACCACACGCCATGGCTGTTTGCTGTGATGTGCATATCACGTGACTGGGCTAGTCCAATCAGACGGCCAAACAGCCGTTGTTCTCGTTCGTCATTGGCTAACTCATGGTGACGTCACGGCAAACGGCCATTGCGCATGGTTTAGTGAACGTTATTTCTAAATGCATAGAATCAATGCAACAGAAAAAAATTGTTGGGGAGAGGTATCCTTCGCAGTACGCGGCAACCCACAAGTACATAACAACAACTTGATTTCAATTTTCAGCCAAAATTTCACTTTGTGATTTTGGTTACCTGAATACAATCCATACACAACGAAAACAATGACGAAATTTTCACAACAGAAGCAATAAAAGATAAAAGAGAAGGTACTCAAAATAAAAAAGCGGCTACAGCGACTACCTAGTCGCATCCGGTCTTCTGTACAGTTCTGCCACTACCAATAGTGAGGCGCACTTCTCTATCACGCATTGCAACAGCTATCTCTATTATATAATCTAAAAGCAGTAACCATCAGAACTGCCCGTTAAAAATGTGTTAGCTTTTAAGCTTATTTTACGTTTCAGGCATAATTGTTAGCGTTTAGGCCTAATTTACAACTTTAATTTCGTAAGTAGCAACTAACGGAGATTTGGATTGTATACAGTAAGTCTATTCATTTTTGCAACACGGTATATGCCTCTGGGCACACAGTTACAGTGTTACAACGTAATGCTCAACGTAGCCTATATAGATCAGTGGTTGTAGGGAAGGGACAGGAGAAACGTTGTTGAGAAAGCCAACAGCGATTCGTAGCCATGGTAACGTGACTTTAGACCTAATTTTCATTTTTTGGCCTAATTTTTTAACGGCAGTTTTAGTTTCGTAAGTAGCAGATAGGCCTAATGGTGAATTTGGTTCGACCGTAAGCTTATTCATCCATGCAACAATGCGACAAGACTCTTTTCAACGAAGCTAAAATGTTTTTGTTTTTACGGCTGCGTTAACACAAATCCTTAGGATTTCACTTCGACGATGAAATGTTATTATTTAATTTAGTTACGTCGAAGAAGTCTATTAGCTATAAGGAGGCAACGATGTTTTAATTTGCCATGTTATTTAACTAACTTCTCACACTGAATCGAACGTTGTAAACAGTGGTCGTCAATTTCTGGTACTGTTGCGAAGTTGAAAAAAGCGACGGACGGACGGACGGACAAAGTCGTTGCAATAGTCTTCTCAGCCGGTACGGCTGTACAGAAGACTAAAAAATAACCCCTGAAGAGGGGTAGGGGGAGTTAAAACACATTGCACACGATGTCGCCATATTGGAATGTCGTGAAAACAACAGGAAGCCAAATTTGTTTGGTCTGGAGAGATCCAAACAGATTATGAACCAGTTAAAGGTGCCTAGTCACCAAATGACAGGTTGCAGCATCTATAGAGCTGTCTAAATTCTATGTAGCACTTGATTTCAACAAGCGAAGGAATGCGCAAAGAAATTTCTTTTTACACAACGAACAAGCCGCGTGTCTCCTTAATTACTGAGTGTAAAGTTGGTGCGTCTACGTGTACCAGAGAGCAAGCGGTCAAGAATAACGATATCACTGTCGCTAGATGGCGCCTATCTAGCGGTTCAAAACCTGCATTTCAAAACGGTCGATATATGCAGGGTGATCCACAAAAAAACTGACGACCCAACATTTGCTAAGTCCAACTTTTCTAGTTAGCACCCCTCAGAACCAGGAGAGGACAGAAATCTTCCCGTTTCATTAGATTTGGTTTCTGTCCTCTCCTGGTTCTGAGGGGGTGCTAACTAGAAAAGTTGGACTTAGAAAATGTTGGGTCGTCCGTTTTTTGTGGGCCACCGTGTAGGGCAGTGACACAACGTAGTATTATTGTGTATAACTCTGTGCTGGAGCCTGAATGGGTTAGCTGCAAGGGGCACTGCAGAGAGAAACAGAAAGGCGTTATACTGAAGCCGACGCTGTGAAGAGTGATTGCTTAGACCTAAAACGCGCGATTTTTGTTGTTGGGAGAAAACAACGTTATTTTAAGCCTAAGAAATCCGCTCTTCCGTTGTTTTTCCCTCCATTTTTACGTAGTGCACCTTGTAGTTACGCCCTCCAAAACCCATACTGGTGCCAATATGGCGGCAAATGTCATTGCTCTATAGAACAAAGTGCCCGTTATGTCGTTAGGCTTAACTGTACCACTTGTTTCCTGGTGCACCTGGGCGCCCCAAACTTTACACCCAATAATTAAGGAGGCACGTGGCTTGTTGTGTAAAATGAAATTTATTTTCGTGTTCCTTCGCCTGTTGAAAGTAAGGGTTGGACAGAACTAGATAGCGACAAATGGCTATAGATGCTTACAGCTTGTCTTTGGGTGGCAATCCCTCTTTAAGCATGTTGGGAAAAATTTTTTTACAACATTCATGGATCTTTGTTTATTAGCAGTAATTGTACAAGCCTCCAGGCCAACCGAATTTCTTCAATTTTTTTTTCGTGATGCAAATTTCTAGTGTTGATGACTAGCACATGATGACATGTTTAACTACAGCATATGATAAATCATCTCTAAAATTAGTGTCCCGACTAACATTTACTCTTGACAAATTATGTGATCTTTACGAAAATATTTATTCGTTTCGGGTAAAGAGTTAAAAATTCCAAAGGGAATTTTTAAACGGAATAGGAAAGAGGAATATTAAAATGAAAAATCTCCAAGCCAACAGTTTTACACAATTTTCCTCCATTTTCATTTATCCCGCCCGGCTGCCTTTACAGTTTTGAAACCTCAAATACTCGAAAGTTCAATTCCATTAGGTGATTACACAGTATTTTGTTTCCTCGCAGGGCAGCAAAAGTTATCCAAGCTTAAACATGAATAATGCACCCAACTTTTAAATTAATGGCTGCATATCGTGTTTTTGTTTTCCATTCCGTAGGGATTTCATTTTAATCAGGCTTGGGTTTTTAAAAGTAAATAAATATACCTACCAAAAGATTTTTGTTTATTTGTTTACAACACGATACCAATGCAAATAGTAACGAATAGCTAACGGGTAAGTGAGGCTTTTACATTATTAACCAACGAAAACTATTTACACAGTTTGAAACAGTATAACTGAGAACTTACAGTTCATTGGTAAACAGCATCCTTAGAATGGCATATTGAATGAAATGTCGAATGGACACATGGAATGGCATACGGAATGGATAACGGCAAGGAAGTAAACTACAACACTAATTGGCAAAGAAACCAAATTGCCAAGAATTAATTTAGAAAACAAATACAGCTGTTAAAGAAACGATAGTATCAGTAAATGTCACAATGAATGAAAAAACACTATTACAAAAGTGAATAGTCATACATTTTACAGTGAAAGGTCTTCCGCAGTTAACAGAAAGACTCATACCCGAGCTTTAGGCTATCAAGTCAGTTAGCCGTACATTAATTTCCGGTCAGTTATGTACATTAATTATGTACATTAATTTTTATCCTTGAAATCAATGTGCCCACATCCCCTTCCCATTTTTTTCTGTATATCAATTTATCTAAATTTATATATTACACACAAAAATATCAAGTGTGACATAAAAAAAAAGGTTATATGATTGAAGTTTCACTTTACTTGTTAAAATGTACGCGGATAAAAATTGATGATTGTTAATTTAATTGGTGAAACGTACAATTGAGAAAACTGCATCTGTTTAAAGAGGGAGTGCCACACCAAATGACAAGTTGCAGCATCTATAGCCATTTGCCGCTATCTAGTTCTGTCTATCCCTTACTTTCAATAGGCGAAGAAAAACACAAATAAATTTCTTTTCACACAGCAAACAAGCCACGTGACTCCTTCATTATTGAGTGTGAAGTTGGTGCGCCCAGGTGCACCAAGAACCAAGCAGTAAAGTTAGGTCTTACGACACCAGGAGCGCTTTTTTCTACCTATCTACCATTATGAAACGGAGTTTTTGAACCGCTAGATGGACGCCATCTAGTGACAGTGATATCGTTAACCTTGACCGCTTGCTCACTACTGCACGTGGACGCACCAACTTTACATTCAATAATTAAGGAAATTTTTTTGCGCATTCCTTCGCCTGTTGAAATCAAGTGCTACATAGAACTAAATAACGGTAGACGGCGCTAGATACTGCAACCTGTCAATCAGTGAATAGGCGCCTTTAAGACATAAAAATTGAAAAACGGTTCATTGGTTTGATCTCCAGGATAGAGAAAGAATCCCCAAACAACAACACTAAAGAATGCCCACGCTGTGGAGGCCAAACGGTTCGATTGTTGTCGTTAAAATTTTTATGGAGCAGTGACACGACGTAGTATTATTGTATATAACTCTATGCTGGAGCCTTAACGGGTTAGCTGCAAGGGGCACTGCAGAGAGAAACAGAAGGGCGTCATACTGAAGCCGATGCTGTGAAGAGTGATTTTTTAGACCTAAAACGCGCGGTTTTTGTTGTTGGAGAAAACAACGTTATTTTAAGCCTAAGAAATCCGCTCTTCCGTTGTTTTCCCTCCATTTTTATGTTCCAATTTCAAGTTCCGTGACATTCGTGAGCAAAGGTTAAGTCAGAACAAAATTGCGAATGTTGTCAAGTCCTAAACAAACAAATACATTTATACACAAAAAATCTATATTAAGTCCAAAATTCGACTCTGCTCGGTCTTCAAGCAAAGAAATATAAGCCTGATCAGACAGATATAAATGTAATCATACAATTATAGGCCTGATCCGACTAATATAAACCTGATTATACAATTATTATGTGCCTAATTAGACAATGAAAAGCTTAATCAGACTAATACAGGCAGTTAAACAAATGTAGGCCTAATCAAACTGTTATAAGCCTAATCAGACAATCATAAACGTAGTCATATATTTACAGGCCTAATCATACAATTATAAGCCTAATCAGACAATTATAAGCCGAATCGGACAATTATAAGCCTAATCACACAATTATAGCCTAAGTCCTAAAATGTAGGCCTAATTTCATGTTCTTACCTCCCAAGAGTTCCCAATTCAAATTTGTGTTTTTTTGTTTGTTTTTTTTTCTTTGACGTTTGCTGAAGCTGTTGCCTGGGGAACTATGAGCTTAGCCTGAAGAAGATGGCAGTAAATAGGCCTCTGCAAATTCGCCTGTAATTGACTATTACATAATTATAATACTTGGTTTTGCATGAATCTATTGTGTGACTAATTACATTTAGTGTCATCCAGTAGTGTTCTAAAATACTTAGAATTTGTAAATAATACTACGTTTTAAATTATAAGAATAAACAAATTATAAACCTCTGCTGTGGTTCAGATATATACTAAATCCTGCATTAAGTCAAAAACAAGTGTGCAACTTATATTTCCAAGAATACAAAACATTTGTCTTCATTTTCAAAGGTAAAACGTTAAAGACAGGGTATATCACCAACAGAAAATCTTTATAATCGACCGTGGCGCCATCTAGCCGCAGTGCTATCGTTAACCTTTATAGGTTGCTCTCAGGTGCACGAGGACGTACCAAATTTGCGCTCAATGATGAAGGTGGCATGTGGCTTATTTGTTTCTTTAAAATAAATAGCATTGTGTATTCGTTCGCTTGGAGCAAGCAAGTGCTATAGCGTTCAGTATTCTGTAGTGACTCTTCCTGCCTCAGCTCCTACCAACGTCAATATTGGACGACCTGATGCTGGGACTGATGACCCAGCATCATGATTCCCCTGAGCTGAGCTTGGATGCACAGACCTCCGAGAGGGCAGCGGCAAGTTCTAGTAATAGAGCATACTGAATTTATTTTTTATGTGAACCTTTTTTTTTTATTGCTCGTCAAGCTTTTTTTTCGCCCCATATTTAGCTTGTTATTGTCATTTTTAACCTTTTATGCCCCTTCCTGACCTTCTTTCTGCCCTTTTAGGGACTCTAGGCCCTTCTGTTGGCTGCAGCACCAACATTCATCAGTTCGGTAAACCAAAACAGGGCATATTTTTTTCCAAAAAAGGCAAACAAAAAGACATTTTTTCCAAAAAGTAAGATTTTCCAAAATGGGGATGGGCAATGCCCCCCTCCTCCTGCGTCACCCCACGTGTGCACGCCACTGACAGCTCTAGATGGTGCTGTATCCTGTATCCTGTATCCTGTATCCTGCAGACTTTCATTCTTTGACAATCGGCCTTTAAAGAAAAAAAAACAGGTCCGAAGTGTTTAATAAATGTTTAAAAAAAATACGGTTGATGCATAAATTTTCTTTTTTTTAAAACATTTTCTCTTTGAAAATTAAGATTGATTAAATGTTTTCTTGGAAATTATATATTACCTATTTGTTTGAAAATCTCGTACAATGCCTAGTCTTTAACGTGTTTACCAAACGACGTGGTGCGCCAAGCTTTAGCGCATATTCAAAACATTTATACCGGAGCTGCCGAACACTTTTTTATGGATTTAAGGCTATGAATTTATTTCTCGGAAAAAAACCTTGTTTTTCGCCGAACAACAACCTTGTTACCGTGTTATGGAAGGCAACGTAAACAGGCTTGTTTCGGCTCACTGAAAAACAAAAGTGAAAAAAAAATCAGAAGCAAGAGCAAAAGCCGAATCATCCCCAGGCAACTTTATATCATAAAGAGTACATTTTTCAGCTTTTTTTATATGTGTTTTTTCCCCATTTGTTTTTGGGAGCACTTCGAATTTGGAACGTCCGTTGCATCCATCTATCAGCCATTCTTTTAAGTGTTTGTCTAGTTAGCAGTTCTCAAAAACAGTCCTACGACATTCTCGTATAATAATTTATACCGCGGCTGTGACGTCACGCTAACTCAACGCCATGCTAAATATCCGTGACCGGAAGTGTTCGTCATCGCAAAAAGTGTGGGTTATCAATTTACCCCACACTTTTGCCGATAACCCACACTTTTGACACTTCCGGATCACACGACCGGCAACGCACACACCAACAACCAAATACAACGTGCAAAAAAAGTAACGCAATAAAAATGTACAACAGGAATTACCTTACCGAATGAAATCCTATCCATGCTAACGCTCACATGTCTGGCCCATAGCTAAGCTTATTCACTCTGCATAACATCCCCCCCCCTCCCTCCACAAACTAAAATGGAATGACCTTCATTCATACCGACCCCCTTTTAAAACAATTTTTAAAACAATTTTTTAACAATTCTCAAACTACAAACGCACAAAATGAATTACGTACCTTGCCAGAATGTCCAGGCACAATGTCATGCTATCCCTGCTGCTCTTACGGAAGTTTATTTTTCACTCCAACAGCTTCAAGAACATAAGCGAGCTTACTAGCATGAAATCTGACCAAACGACGCGTCTCTTCTTCCCACCCACACCCCCCCCCCTCCACAAACTTGACCCAAAGGAATCGTCCGTCTACCACCCGCTTCCCCCCTCCATTAACTAAAATGGAATGACCTTCATTTATAGCAACATAATGTTTGATTACGGTATTTCTTGAAGCAATTTTCACAAAACACAAACACGTTTTAATTAAATACGAGTTAGGTTGATGTCCCAATCGTGGTATAAATCATTTATTGGTGAGAAACGAGCGGTTATCGATGTTTAACCCACGGCTGCGATTATTGTAACGAGTCAAGTAGGCAAATACTGGTGAACCTGGTGAATAGGAGAACATTAAATGTATAGACCGTTTCTAAATCAGGATGTCTTTTTTGGGTCTGACGCTTCGGAAACGTAGCTCAAGACCGTCGTCTTGAAAATGGTAGCAAAAAATGTTACAAAGAGGAAGACTTTTGCTGTTATCTTGTTAATTGCGTCAAGTTGAAAATGAACACGACCAAAATTATAGGACGAAGATTTGTGTAAGTTTCATGCTTTGCCTATTTTTTTTTTTTTTTTTGGTACATTAGTGCAAGTTTTATGCAACGACTCGCAATTGCATTCTCGCAGCTAGAAGCTAGAAATCATCTGAAATTTCAACATGGCGGCGGTTTTAGGTCTGCCGGCTCGCAACGAACACAGTCAATGATGCAAATTCAGAAACGACTGAGAAAAATGTTTCGTCAGGAGGAATTCTCTATCTTGTCACGGATTATAAAACAATTTATTTTATTCTACAAATGAGTTCGACACGTTCGGTATCATCAAAACTCCCAACAAAAGTGGGTTTCTGCTAACGTGTCGTAAATTCCAACTGTCAAGGCTCCTCGGGGGCTTACGTCCCGTTTCGCCAAATCCCGTTTCGCCAAAAAGAAAGCAGATTAACAGCTTTTGCCTCAGGGGCCAGTCCCGTTTCGCCATCCGATTTCGCCAAATATCGTTCACGAAATTTTAGCCACGCGAAACATTTAAAGCATTTAAACACAAACATTTATAACATGATAATGGTCAGACATTTATAGACAAACATCCGTTTTTCAGAATACCATCTTTGTAAAATAATTTGTTTCAAATTAATTGCCTCGCTCGCGCTACCGCGCTCGCTGCGGCTAAACACATAACATCAGAAACCACAACTAATAAAAAATTACCAACAATTAGGCATGCCTCTTTAACTTTTGCAATGTTACATTTTTGAAGAATATTTTGATTCTGAGAAACGGGATTCTGCAAGACAGGACTAATTCCCGTTTGGAAAAGGTTAACCATCACGTGTATAACTAACTATTCTTAAAAGAGAACCTTGGCATTGACGTAGTGACGCCCAAACATTCTGAACAATTATATTTAAAGCGCACATTTTTCCGTCTATATTGCCAGTTTTCAAAACGCCAATAAATCAACTGGACTTACCGTATTCTACCACTGCTTGTCTCTGTTAAATGTTTGCCTTTTAAAGCTTTTTAATAGAAATAAGGTATTAAATTTCGCGTACGTAAAATTTTCTCAAATTCGTTTTGTCGAAACGGGATTTGGCGAAACGGGACTGACCCCTGAGGGCAAAACTGTTAATCTGCTTATTTTTTGGCGAAATGGGATTTGGCGAAACGGGATTTGGCGAAACGGGATTTGGCGAAACGGGAGTTCACCCCTTCGGGGAGGGGGAGGGGAGGAGGAACTTTTGTGAGAGGGTACCGGGAAGTTATGGCTGTTTGCCTCCCCTCGGGGGGGGGGGGGGTTTGGAGGGATGGCCCGGGTTTAAGAAGGAACGACAACGTAGCTAAGATTTTCCCAAACTTCACAGTTCACACCAAACAGGTTGATTACAATGCATACATTATTGCGTCACAATGACTAGTGGAATTCAATTCAATTATAATTTATTGGGCCCTTGCCCCCACCCTAATCTACAAAGCGAGTGTCGCAGGAACCCCGCAACAGCCACACTCACAACAACTACATATTGTTAACACATATTGTAACCATCATGACAGATTCGGCAAATTCTAGCACGTGTAAAATGCCAAATACCAACACGCAAAAGTGCCTGCAGAAGGATGGGAGCAGAAAGGCAGTACTGGTTCATAGCCAAACTTTAGATTTACGCACATAGTCAGCAACCGCACGCCAGCAGCTGAGATCATGGCTCCTATTGCCCGTACGCAGCAGGTGTGCAGCCGTCGTGTCCACAGTTAACCCGCTTACATAATATTTTACGCGCAAGCAACTGGAGCGGGCTTTCAAGCAGAAAATGTTGCACCGTCCCATCAGTTCCCAACGACATGATGGGGCCGCAGACCAACCTAGGCGCCAGGTGTGGGCTGGAAGCAGTGAGTGGCCAGTCCGTAGTCGCGCAACAATCCGAGCCCTTCCACAAGGGGAGGATGTCTAGCGTGAGGCTACAGGAACACTTCGGGTGCAATTGTTGTAGGGCAGTACCTGTCATTGCTGCAACCCATTGCTCGTTCCAGGGAACGCAAGAAGGACTTGAGAGAACCTATACCGAGCGAGTGTGCATGTCAGTACATGACTACAGAGGCTGCATCTTTGGCAATAGCGTCGGCATACTCATTCCCTTCGTTGCCATTATATGACCCCTTACCCATTTAAATAGTTGGAAACCCTGTTTGTGTCGCAACCAAGGCGAGCTGAGATAGAGCTTTGTTGCCGCTCCACTCAAGGCCCGTCAGCTTGCTTGTTTAGTGACAGACACGCCAGGAGTCGTCTAGTACCGTACGGCATGAGGATTGGTATCTGAACAAATGCTTTAAATTTTAAACACGTAACGGTAACGATCAAATTGCGAGATGTGGCGCATATTGAGGGCTTTTCACGGATTCACTTAGTCTAGATACAAATTCCTTTGGGTTCTCAATCCGTACTCCTAGAGTGTCTGTCACTAAACAGAAGCAAGCTGACGGGCCTGGAGTGGAGCGCAGCTACTATCTCAGCTGGCCTTGGGTCTTCCAACAGACCGAAAATATCACAGGGTGACTAAACCTCAATGGCCTGACCGCATCCCTCACTGCAGAAATGCAGAACTTTGAGTCAGTTTCGATAGTAAACACTGAAGGATCGAGATCTGCCGCGACATCTAAACCGACAGAAATGGCAGCGAGTTCACACTGGAAGCTGGAAAAAACACTCATGGGAGCGCAGCCTGAATTCCAACTTTAGCCCTGGAACCCAGATCCCAAGGCCGCCAGTGTGCGAAGCAGGTCTGTATGACGCGTCACAAGCTAGATTTTCCTTCAAGGCAGTACTAAAATATTAAACGGATTAAAAATGGAAGCGTCGCCTCAAGCACAAACGGAACTTGCGTGAAAAAATCATCAATAGATGAAAACACGGATAGGTCCTCATCTTTCGTAATCCCACGAAAAGAGACACAAAACAGACGTTAACTGGGATTTTATGCTTTCACTGCGTTACGCCAAATACCTGTTATTTTCCAATGACTATTTTCACCGTATCCGAGCTAGTTAAAGCACTCTGGCCTATACAGGGTGAGGCAACTGAAGTTTCCGGCAACAATGTCTTCTAAAGACGTGTAATTGGCTCAAATCGAAATACCTACCAATACTATGCAAACCAGGGCGGATGTAATGTCTGCTGTAAATATGACCTTGAAAGATGCTTTCAAGGTCATCCAAAAGTTAACTCCGAAACTATCCAAGATAACGGCATGAAGTAAATTAGAAAGTTGTTTAGGATCATGAACCCAGGCCAACACAGAAAACGTAACAGAAATCGTGCCATAAACAAAGGAGATATGGGCAAAACAATGTGTGTAGTGCAGGAAAGCCCGTCAAAGGCAAGCAATACCTTATTAGTAATTGTACAGTTGCCTCCTGGCTAGTTTCCCTGTAAGTGCTAATTGTTTCGTGTACGATCTAGGCAAACTCTAGTATCAACGGTTAAAACGACCTTGGGGAATGCGTTCAAGGTCATCCAAAACGCATCTCGTATACGAAGCAAGATAGGAAATAACTTCCAAATAGGAAAGTGCTGACCACCATGCAGTTAGTATTATTGCCAAGCAAGATTTTATTGCCTGATTTCGATTTGAGCTAATAATACGTCTTTAGAAGACATTGTTGCCGGACACTTCAGTTGCCTCACCCTGCATAAACCATCTTAGCACCCGCCGACTTATAGCCCAAATTCGGTTTCCCATGAAAACGACGTATTCTCTTCGTTACGTCAACATGAAAAGCTGCTAGGAGACTAAATATTGGATGAAATGCAAGTCTTTACCTGATCAGGATTTTAGGCCAGCCCACCACAGCATCATGACGGTTACGGAAGAGGTAGGCGTTGGGATAACAAACTCGGAGTTAGGCACATTTGAAGTACGATTGAAGAAAACTGCATACAGGCTTCCACGAGGCCGACATCTTGTCTTCTTCACCCACAGGCGTCATGACGTCAGGACCATACGTCATCAGACACGTAATTCGTCCATCGGCACTGGAAAAACCAATCCTACGCTACCAAGCCGACAACCTGGTTGGGAAGTCTCTCCTATTTTAATTTGCTCGGCCTATTATACAGACAAAAAAAGAGAAATTGCATACAAGTTTAGTTATTTGATGGCGTCAGATGATTTTATATATAGGTTTGGGGAAATTCGCTTATTATAAAACTATCACTTAGCTAATTAATGTTAAAAGGATATTACATAACGATACCACACTCAACTTATTACACCGTGTCATTTTAATAATTTACGAACAAAAGAACAAAGGTGGCGGTCGCATCGTGAACCAGCGGTATTTTTCATACCCAGACTGACCCTCGAGAGAGAACCAAAGGTGAGAGGATGAGTAAAAAGCCGCAGTTCGACACCACACAACCATGCCGTAATAAAAAATTGGACGGTATAGTTGTGGAGAAACGGATTTGGAACAACTTTTGTAGACAACCTTTGTCTGAAAAACGTTTTCAAGGCAAGTTGTCAGATTCTGTTATAAAAGCAAGCAATGTGCGTTTAAATGTCATCTAACTAGTTTTTCTGAATGAGGCAAAAAACATTGAAAAAAAAAATAGTGAAGAAAACAGTTAAGACAATATAGTCATGTTAACCCATTTCAATATAATTTGCAATACCTTACAATTGTTACATTACTTACAAATTTTTGCAACTTGAAGATTATTTAATACGTATTTGATAATTAGGGAGCGTTCACGAAATCAACGTGAACACTTTTCGTTTAGAAATTTGGACCCTACATGCCCCATCGTAACACTTACGTATTTTAGCCACTCGAGTTACGTCGTATTTGGGCCGACCTTGCACTGACTTTACGAATTGTACGGGGAGAGTTGCAAATCGACCTTCCCTTTTTCGATTTTTCTTCAGTTACTCACACAAGGGGCCACTCATATAAATTGCAGGTCTCTGAATCGCGAACAGACTGCCGGAGGCATTTTTTTGCTCTCCGTGTAGTCAAGATCTGGAACTCGCTTCCAGAGTGTGCTGTATCTGCCACCTCGGTCAGTGCCTTTCTGAGGATCATTCGCAAATTACCACTTGACAATTTTCTAAGGCGGACCTATTAAACAGTTTTTACTTAATTTTACTCTCTCTTTTGGGTGCGGCGTAAGCGGCCTTGCGCCCTGCCGTTAACCTTGCTTACCAGCAAAAGATATTATTATTATTATTATTATTATTTTTATAAGTTTCTAAACCCCCCCCCCCCCCCCCATCAAGTGTGCACATTTTTGCGATGAATTCGTTTTTTAAGCTGTAAGTAGTACCTTAGTACCGATAATTTTGAAAAACAAAATTATTGAAAATTGTATATACTACCTGATCTAAACTTCATTTCAGATGAAAAAAAAAAATTAGCATAGAATTTGTTACGGTAAGGGTCCGCTAAAAACTTATCAGCGGTTTGGGGGAGCTGGGGATGTAAGTTTGCAGTGTAGGCTAGACTATCCAAAATATTTTAGTTCCCCCTCTCTTAACTCAAGCTACATTATACTTTAGTCCTCCTTTGAGTACTGCAGAAAAAGCTGTTGTGTAGCCCTTATTAATTTGAGCACAATTATTGTTTCGAGTTTACACGGTTTTCAATATATCCCTAATGTCATTCGCTGTTGTTCGTTGCCGTTTGGCAAGCAGGGCTAAATTAGAGTCGCCAACTGTTAATCTTCATTCGCCAAATGGCGAGTGGTGATCGAGATTCGAGAGGGTTGATCACCTGACATTAAAAACAAAACAAACAAAAAAAAAACGGGCTACAAAAAATAATGAAATAAAAAAAAAAATGTGTTGGATTTTTATTCTGGAAATTTTTATTCCTCTGGATTTTTTTCTTTGGATTTTATTTCCTCTACATTTTATTTTTTGTGATTTTATT